>PVLA01017078.1:0-18587 GCA_004027455.1 Hydrochoerus hydrochaeris
GAGACTTTAACACGCCATTGACACAAAGGGACAGATCAACCAAACATAAGATCAGCAAAGAAATAACAGAACTGAATCACACCTGTGAACAAATGGATTTGATAGACATATACAGAGTGTTCCATCCAACAACATCAGGATATACATTCTTCTCAGCAGTACATGGGACATTCTCTAAAATAGAACATATACTAGCCCATAGAACATATTTAAGTACATGCAAAAGAATTAAAATTATCCCATGCATGTTATCAGATCATAGTACCATGAAATTGGAAATTAATGATAAAAAAACTGCAAAACCCCACAAACACATGGAAGTTGAATAATACACTCCTGAGCAATCAGTGGGTCACAGAAGAAATTAAAGAAGAAACTAAACAATATCTACAAGCAAACAAAAATACAAATACAACTTACTGGAATCCCTGGGATGCAATGAAAGCAGTACTCAGAGGAAAATATATTACATTGAGTTCCTACATTAGAAAAATAGAATGAACACAAATAAATAACGTGATACTACACCTCAAACATTTAGAAAAAGAAGAGCAAGCCAAGCCCAAAGCCAAAAGAAGGGAGGAAATTATAAGGATCAGAGCAGAAATTAATGCAATAGAGACTAAGAAAACAATACAGAGAATCAATGAATCAAAGAGTTGGTTCTTTGAAAGAATAAATAAAATTGATAAGCCCCTAGCCAACCTAGTTAAAAAAAGGAAAGAAAAGACTCAAATTCATGCAATATGGAATGAAAAAGGTGAAATAACTACCGAATCTGTGGAAATATAGAAGATCACACCTATTTTGAAAACCTCTACTCTCATAGGTTCAATAACACAGAAGAAATGGACAGATTTCTAGAAACGTATGAAAACCAAAGCTGGATCAAGAAGATGGAAAACTGCTGAATAACCCAATTTCTATTAATGAAATTGAAAACATATTTAAGTCCTTACCAACAAAGAAGAGCCTAGGCCCAGATGGATTCACTGTGGAATTCTACAAGAAATACAAAGAAGACTTAATGTTGACACTCCTCAAACTGTTCAATGAAATCAAAAGGGAAGCAGTTCTTCCTAAGTCATTCCTGGAAGCAAATATTACTCTAGTGCCAAAACCTGAGAAAGACCCAACTAAAAAAGAGAACTACAGGCCAGTCTCCCTAATGAACATAGATGCAAAAATTCTCAATAAAATATGGGCAAATAGGATGCAGCAAATCATCAAGAAGATTATACACCATGACCAAGTGGGATTCATTCCAGGCATGTAAGGATAATTCAACATATGTAAATCAATAAATGTAATCCACCATATCAATAGAGCCAAAAGTAAGAATCACATGATCTTTTTTATAGATGCAGAAAAAGCTTTTGATAAGATCCAACGCCCATTCATGATAAGAACCTTACAGAGACTTGGAATAGATGGTCTCTAATATAATAAAGGCCATCTATGACAAACCAACAGCCAGCATCATACTAAATGGCCAAAAATTGAAAGCCTTTACCCTAAAATCAGGCACAAGACAAGGATTTACTCTTACTCAACATAGTGCTGGAAATACTAGCCAGAGCAGTTAGACAAGAGAGAGAAATAAAAGGAGTAAAGATAGGAAAAGAGGAAGTTAAACTATTATTTTTTGCAGATGACATATTACTCTATGTAGAAGACCCCCAAAACTCCATCGAAAGACTCCTAAATATAATAAATAAATTCAGCAATGTAGCTGGATACAAAGTCAGCACTCAAAAATCAGTAGCATTCCTATACGCTAACAACAAAATCACCGAGAGAGAAATAAGAGAAGCCACACCTTTCACACTAGCATTCAAAAAAATGAAATAATTAGTAATTAATCTAATGGAAGAAATAAAAGAGCTATACAGGGAAAATTATAATACCCCCCAAAAAATCAAAAAATCAAAGAAGGCCTCAGAAAATGGAAAGATATCCTTTGTTCATGGATAGGAAGAATAAATATTGTGAAAATGGCCATTCTCCCAAAATTGTTATAGAGATTCAATGTAATCCCAATGAAAATACCACTAACATACCTCATAGATCTAGAGAAATCACTCCTAAAATTCATCTGGAACCAGAAGAGACCCAGAATAGCAAAGGCAATTCTAAGCAGCAAAGCCAAGGCAAGAGGCATCACAATTCCTGACTTGAAGTTATACTACAAAGCTACCATAATAAAATCAACATGGTACTGGAATAAAAACAGACCTGAAGATCAATGGAATAGACTAGAAGATACAACTACAAACACACTCAATCACCTTATCTTTGATAAAGGGGCAAAACATGTTCATTGGAAGAATGATAGTCTCTTTAATAAATGGTGCTGGAAAAACTGGCTCTCCATATGCTGACAACTAAAAGTAGACCTATGCCTGTCACCATGTACTAAACTATAATTTAAATGGATCAAAGATCTAAATATTAAAACAGAAACACTAAATCTGTTGGAAGACAAAGTAGGTTAAAATCTTGAAGACAGAGGAGTAGGCAGAGAATTCATGAACAAGAGTCGAAATACTTCCCAGAATCAATAACTGGGATCATGTCTTATTAAAGAGTTTCTGCATGTCCAAAGAAATCTCCAGAAGAGTGAAAAGAAAACCCACAAACTGGGAAAAAAAATCTTAGTGAACTGTCCCTCAGACAAAGAACTTCTGTCTAGAACTTTTAAAGAATTAAAAAAAAAAATCAGACCCCTGAAATTCAAAGACCCAATCCAAAAATGGGCATCCGAGATGAAACACAATTCTCAGATGAAGAAATACGAAAGGCAAATAAATAACATGAAAAAATGTTCATCATCATTGGTCATTAGAGAAATGCAAATTAAAACCACACTGAGATTCCATCTCACTCCAGAAAGAATGGCTAGGATCAAGAAAACTACCAACAACAAATGCTGGAGAGGCTGTGGGGAAAAAGGAACTCTTCTGCACTGTTGGTGGGAGTGTAGACTGGTGCAACCATTGTGGAGGTCAGTTTGAAGATTCCTCAAAAAGCTGGGATTGGAAGTCCCATTCGACCTAGCTTTTCCACTCCTAGGCATATTCCCAGAAGAACTGAAAGCATCATACCACAGTGATATATGTGCACCCATGTTTATAGCGGCACAATTTGTAATAGCCAGATCTTGGAAACAACCTAAGTGCCCATCAACTAAGGAATGGGTAAAAACTGTGGTACTTTTGTACAATGGAGTACTACTCAGCTATAATGATCACAGTGAGATATTTATAAATAAATCGATGCAACTTGAGACCATACTCATAAGTGAAATAAATCAAACTCACCTTTATAAATACTGCATAGTTTCCCTAGTATAAGAAAAGGTAAGAGTACATAAGATTCTATGGTAATCATTGATCCCTGTTATATTGCTTTGAAGACTTGTAATGTTTTCATTCATTGGTTGGAACGGTTTTTATTCTGTTTTATTTGACCTTATTATGTGTGTTGGTATGAACAGGTACTTTGAAGAAAACAAGACATTATGGCAGCCATTGCTAATTTAATATCATCTTGCTTTGAAGTCCTACCATGCTTTTGTTCTTCTATTACAATTGGTTCTATCATGGTGTGTCTTACTGGATTTTAATATGTGTAATAATATAAACAAATTTTTTATGGAAAATGAGATATTATAGTAGGCATTGTTCATTTTCTGTTATTTGGTTCAGAATGCCTTGTAATAATAGTTTCATTCTCTTGAGTGCTTTTATTCTATTTTGTTACGCTTCTATTATTGTTTGTGAAGCTATGCTCAACTGTTTCAAAGAAAGAGATATTATGATAGCTACTGTTGATATCCAGTTGTCTTATTGTGAAGTGCTGTGTTGCTTGTATTGTTCTGTTTTGGTCTGTGTTGTTCTGTCCTCTTTTGTTTTATTCTCTGTAAAATAAAATTTAAAAAAATTTCTAATGGTTTGCTGGATATACTAGGTTTAAATAAATTAATTGTAATAAACTTGGTGACTTTGATTTTTCCTTCTTTCTTGATAGACTTTATGCATATTGCTTAGTGAATGAGATTTTTATATTAAATGAGTACACCAGTCTTTTTTCCTATATATTTTTTCCTATATTTCCTATATTCTTTTTTCCTATATTTTCTTTTCTCCCCAATTTTATTATTCAGATCAATGAAATTGATTACAGTAGAAACTTTTGGACAATGACTAATAAAACACTGTTTTAGTATGGAGTCATTCCTCAGTATCCATGGTGTTTGGTTCCAGGACCTTGGCAGTTACCAGAATTGCAGATGCTTAAATCCCTTATAAAAGAGACATAGTATTTGCATGTGGCTCACACATATTTCCCCAGATAGTTTAAAATTATCTCTAGGTTCCTCATAATACTTAACACAGTACAAATACTATGTACATAGTTATTGTACTATATTATTTAGGGAATGATGATGACAAAATCTGTGTAGGTTCATTTACATTCATGAATTTTCTTCCTGAACATTTTTCCTCTATGGTTGCTTAAATCCATAGATGCAAAACCTATGGGTATAGGGAGCTGACTTTACAATATTAAGTATATCTATTTTATGTGTATTTTCAAAAACAACAAAAATTGGAAAAATATATAGCTTCCAACTCTGCAAATTATATTCTTTAATTCTTTTTGAAATTTATTAAAAAATTGTATATGTGGACTGCAAAATGATATTTTGATGTATGCATACGTGATGGAACAACTAAATCAAACTAAGTAGCATATGGATTACCATTCATACTTTTTTTGTTGTGGGAACACTTAAAATTTGTCTAAGACATGTTCAAGTATACAACATATTATCATTACCTATAATCAGTGATATTAAACTTACTCTTGGGCTGGTGATTTAGTTCAGTGGCTTAAGTGCCTGCCTTGCAAGCACAAGGTCATGAGTTTGATTTCCGGTACCAAAAACAAAAAACAAAACTTACTCTTTTCTGACTGAGATTTTATGTCTTTTGATAGAAAATTATCTTCCTAATCCCTCTATCCACTAACCTCAGGTGATCACTATTCTGTTCTTTGTTTTTATGCATTGAACTTCTTTAGATTCTACATTTAATGAGATCATATGGTATTTTACTTTAATTTCTTTAAAATCTCAGTTAAAAATTGTGTGTTTTTTAACTTATAGCTTTTCAATTTTGTATGAGTTAACCTACATATTCATACTGTGTAAATGCCTCTAAAGTTAAAAGTACTCTGATT
Organism: Hydrochoerus hydrochaeris; assembly: GCA_004027455.1. Classification (NCBI taxonomy): domain Eukaryota; kingdom Metazoa; phylum Chordata; class Mammalia; order Rodentia; family Hydrochaeridae; genus Hydrochoerus; species Hydrochoerus hydrochaeris. The sequence continues at coordinate 5,245 of PVLA01017078.1, forward strand.
ATTTGATAGTAGTGTCCTTATACTAAATTGTTTCAGGGAGAGTAGAATTTTCTTTAAGGTTCTGTTTTACTCCTTCTGGCATTTAATTTAGTGAATCTGACCAATCAGTATTTTTTGTTTACATAGAGTATCTTTTTTTTTTTTTTTAATCAGTACCAGGGATCGAACTCAACCACGCGCTTACAAGGCAGGCACTTAGGCCGCTGAGCTCAATCCCCAGTCCCTACATAGAGTATTTCTTAACAGTAACTAGATGCTCTAGTTGTATTTTCTTTCAGACTCATAATTAGCCCTTTAAAAATATTGCATACATTTTTATTGTCTACTGAATGTTGTACTTACCTTATTTATAATTGCTGAATCCTTGAAATAGAACCTCAATGTTTTATTTTCTTATGTTATGAATTACTATAAAGAGGTATTACATACAAAATTTATCCAAGGAAATATATGATAGTCTTAAAGGCTTACTCTTAGATTTTCAGAGTGTGTTGAATTTCCTAATTTTTTTAAAAGTTAGAAACTGCATACATGTTCAAGTGCATTATTTTGTAAAATCACTTATGCAATTGCTTTTTAGTGTTAATTCATAGGCTCATAAGGGGTTGAAGCAGAGAAATATGTCTGTTAGCCACCAATGGGAGACATGACTCATTTTTGTAGTTAAAACTTTGCACGTGATTAAGAAAACTTAATATTAGCCCTTTGGAAAAATTTCTGTTTGTACATAGAAGAAATTGATACCTGAACGAGCCCTTTGGAAAAATTTCTGTTTGTAAGTAGAAGAAATCGGTGTCAGTAATGATACCCATTTTGTTTTAACTGCCAGGAACCTTGAAGCCAAATAATGTGTGTCTAATCTTTGATAGCTTCTTTTAGCACAAGGACATGGTCTGTCTTGATCACATTCTCATGGCAAAGTACCTGGTACACAGATGCTATGGCCTATCTTAGTGTTTATTTTTTTCCCTGCAGTGATCCTTAGTATTTATTGAAAAACAGTGCAGGGTATCTCTTTTAGCTTTACTGAAAAGGATCCAAGGCATATTTTTAAAATGACTCAAGACTGCTTTTAATCCCAGCACTCAGGAAACTGAGGCAGGAGGATCATTGTGAGTTTGAGTTCAGTTTGGGTTACAAAGTAAGCTCAAGTCCAGCCTGAATTGCATAATAAAACTCTCTTTCTCTCTCTCTCTCTCTCTCTCTCTCTCTCTCTTTCTCTCTCTCTCTCTCTCTCTCTCTCTCTCTCTCTCTCTCTCTCTCTCACACACACACACACACACGCATGCACACACACACGCACACACAGATTCAACCCTATTGGTTCTACTTTCTGATAGAAGCATGTACTCTTAGAGAAGATAATGACTAAGGGGGATTGCATGTACTTTTTGGGGAATGAGGAGACTCAATGTGACTCTTTCATGGCTCAAAGGTGGTAAACTTAGGTAAAGTATGATAGGGAAGACACTTGAGGAATAAGAAGAAACCTTTTCCTGACTTCATTTTTTAAGCCTGTAAAATCTAGTTGATAAATTCTATCATTTTATTGTTTCTCTGAGGAAAATCAGTGAAAGAGTTTGGGCAGCAATCTTGACTTTAGAATACTTCTTTTGTATGAAGATTTATCTGGTATTGAGAGTGAATTGCCTAAAGACAAACATGGAATTCAAATTTGAGAGTTCTGTTGACTAAAGTCAGGATTATCAATAGCTTGGAATTACCATGACTCAACTGAACTTCTTTTAACCTGAGGTTGTGGTCATTTGAAACTTGTTGATATTTCCCCAGAGTCACATTGTATTCACCATCAGACTCAGAGTTCTCTAACCTTGGCTTATAGGGGGAAACCCAGTCTCTTTCATAATTTGCAATCTGGGTTTTAAATACTGCTTTCAGAGTAGGACAGAAGGGTGAGACCTAAGCCAAATACAATGTTTCTACATTGTATTTGCCACATGCTGCTTTAATTATGGGTTTTGGAGTCTGTTGGATCAGAGTGGCAGTCTTGCTCTTAGTACTTAAATATTTTGTGATAAAGGACAATTTCTCTGTTTCTGAACCTCTATTTAAAAACTCTAACTTACAGTGCCTGTCTTTTTTGGGTAGTTGTGAAGATTAAATGAGATATGCTGTGGAAAAACTTCTCTTTAATGCATAATACATGGTATATTCTTAGTTAATACAAGTTTGTGTCCTTTACTTTTTCTTTTAGCTTTGTATTAGCTGCTTGCTTTACCCTTACTTATGTGTGACTGCATAAGGTTGGAAAGAGCTGATAAGTGAGTCAAATATAATCAGTCATGCTAGTAAAAGAGATTAGGTAGCTTATTTTGGTGTTCAATTCCTTTGGTGTTGCTGTTGTTGACTCTTTACAAATGTTACTTGGCATTTCAGTATCAAGAATCTACAGCTGGACAGGGAATGCAACTTCTATAGGTTAGATAAGTTTTTTTTTAAATGAAATTTCCATTGATATAGGATTAGCTAATACAGATATAATTATTCAAAATGATAATGTCAGTGGTATTACTAGTTTGTGACATATGTAAATTATAGTTTAGCAGTTTTAGGAATTCTAATTAAAAGCTTAAAATTTAATAGCATATGTTGACCATTGTGTCAGAGTATTAGCTCTTTCTTTACTAAGGTAGTTGTTTACTAACTTGGATACTTTTAAAAAAACTTTTTTGTACTCTGTTCTTGAAATGGTTTGTTCTATGAAACTTATTTTGATTTATTTAAGAAGAAAGCAAAGTTGAGTTAATGATATAGATGACTTTGAATTTTATTTCTGAGCTTTTATACTTCCTCTGAAGGATGTGTTCTTTTATTAAAGTAATTCAATATTTGCAATATCAATTTTATAGAGTAAGAGAGTATAAGTGAGAATTTTTAAAGAAAAGTGATTTATACACATCTTTATTGCCATGACTTTTAGCTAAGCCAGTAATTTGGAGAAAACTATATTATAATTATGCAAATATTTTACCAGAGAATCATGGTAGTCAGTTGAAAGGCAGAGAAGTTGGATGTAGTAATTGAGTTTTGGATGATGTTTCTGTAGCAGATACTTGCTTTTAGATGACTTTGGCATAACAAACAAATTGCTTTTTTGAAAACTTAAAAGCCGAGGTAATCCTAATATAATTTTTATAGGACGTAGTTGGCTCACTAAATCAGATAATTAAAATAAGCATAACATAAGAAGTTATTCTTTCCACAAAAGATTGACACCTTAAACTTTTGTCACATTAAAACAACTTTTGATTTCTTTGTGGCCTGGCAAAATGGACAATGTCTTTGTTTTGGAAACTGGGAATATTGGAAAGCGGCGTTTTAAATGAGCAGGTATGTGGTGTAAGTGTGTGTGTATAATTTAAGAGTGCACTGGGGTTGGGTGTGATTTGAAGAAATATGTAGTAGTGTGTTAAGTGGATATCACTCTTTTTTAGAATGGGGTTTGAACTTGGCAGTGTTGTGTGACCCACTTATTGTAAGATGACACTGGTGTGTGACCAAGGGAATATCTATATATTTTGTGGTCTTTGAATGATGTTTAAACACCACAGTTTGGTGAACTATGCAAATCAGGTTTCAGATCTTAGTTTTGCCAATTATTAGCTATGTGAAATTTATAGACATACTTGACTCCTCTGAAACCTCAGGTTTTTGTATATAGATCTCAATGGATTCCTGAGATGACTGAGATAAAGGTCACAAAGTACGTATTGTCTATCATATAGTAAACAACCAACTAATGCAAATTCTCTTTTCTTATGTGTTTTTAAAGAAGATATTTGACAACTTAAAGATTGTTTGAATATTTGAAGTAAAATACAAGTTTGCTTTCACGTTAGTTTCTAGGAACGTAGTAGTGCTTTTTGAACCCTAGCGGAAAATCATGATAAAGAGTACTGGATACTGTATAATGTGTGTTCTTATATGTTTTATTTAGTTGTATAAGCATACAGGAAAATGTAGACATAATAACTGGTTATTCAAAAAGTTTCATAATTTTCTTTGAAATCAAAATTACTCTTATTTATGTATCACAACTTAAAACAATTTGATTTGGAGAAAATATAGTTTCTATCAAATAATATACCATCAATTTGGGGAAATAATATAACTATAGCATGTTATTAAGATAAACTGAAAATCCCATTAGATAACCAGTATTGTCATATTTATGAGGTTAATTCACTGCATTCAGATTTAGGTTATGCATGGTCCCACTTGAATAATCCACCAAGTTATTAGACAGAAAGACTAATAGTTCACAGGGCTAATTAACTCTGTCAGTATAATAGAAACATTCACAAATAAAATTCTCTTGGCCAACAAAATTGCAGATGAAAGCCCCAGAAGAAACTTATGTCCTGTAACTGTTCTGGAATGCTGTGATTCAGTTAGCAGACTGTGGGTGGAGGTGGATCATGATGGGCTGGAGTTGAGGGAGGAAACGTAAAGCATAGAAAGATTTTGGCGGGAAATTAGTCAAGCAAAATTTTATAGGGAAACACATTTTTGAAATGATTTAAACCATCTTGAATCTCCACAAGTCTTGTCTTTGAATCTCTAAAAAAATACTGTCCAAGTTGTTTTTTTTTAAAATCCTTCTTGTTCACTATCTCAAATCCTTTTGTATTTGGCAGTCATTGGCCATTATTGCTGTTAGCTGTTTTTTGGAAGGGAAGAAAAGAAAAGGATTTTATCTTGAAACTCGTTTTAGGTAATATAGATCCTCAAAATTATCTAAGAATTTGTGCCATAGCAGCAACTTTCATTTGTAATGCTGTAGAAGGGTGATAATGTTTTTATTGCATTTTTTTTAAAAAGGTATCTTTTACATTGTCTGAAAACAACATATTGTAAATGAACTTCAAAAATAGTAATAAGAAAGATTTATAATGGAAAGAATTGATGGTATATTTCACCTAGAGCAAGAAGACAATGTGTAATAAGGGATTTTGTGGTTTTACAGCTCAGTGCATGTGTTCGAAAGCTGTTCTCTCAGCAACGTGGGTGGCAGGTTATGCTACCATATAATGTATTGTAGTTGGCTCTCCACACTTGTCAGGGTTAGTGTTCAACCATTCGGAAAATTTTCTCATTGTTCTATCATGTGAACCAAGACTAGTGTTGAATTCCCAATAACTTACAAAAAAGGTTTAATTAGAAAGTTTGAAATCTGATTACGCTTTATTGTTTTAATACAGTACTATATATTTTAGTATTTTATCTATTATTGCAATTACTTTTAGTCAAAAAGATATATAAAGATCAGAATCTTATTTTTAATAGATTTAACAGAAATTTGTATACTTAATTCTGTCCTTTTTTTTATTAGCACTCTATTACCATCTTAAGCATTTTGCTTTAGATGGACCCTGGCTCTTGGCAGTTAGTGCATTTTTAGCAAATAATACTGTTTCTAGTACGAGTTGCAGAGGGGGAAAAAAAACTTTGTGTGAGGTCCTTGTAAACTGAACCTTTGGAACATTACTTTATTTCTCCCCCTTCCCTTTTGTGCTTCTTCTCTATTTGTATAATGGTTCTAAGTTACATCGATTGAAAAGAAGAATTAAAAACATTTATTTTGTTATTTTTGTAATTTTTTCGTTACCTGTTATTTTAAAGATATACAGAGAAATAAGCAATTATGGTATTGAAATTCCATTGTGCCAGCACCTCCAGAGCATAATCCAAAAAAAACAGAAAACCGCCTGCTGGGTTGTCTGCAGTATGCGTGTGTGAACATCAGTGTCTGCTGTTCACACATCATTTTTTTTTTTACCAAACGTTCTTTTGGAATAAAGACTCTGTGTTTTCTGAGTGTAGTTAAACATTTGTTGGTCTTTACATTTTCAATTTGCAAAGATTTCTGTTTGTAGGATAAGTTGTTATAGATATATATTATACTGTTGTCATTGGCACATGAAAAAGTAGCAAAAATAATGAAAAATTTGAAATGAAACTAGATTTCATTATTAGTTTTTCCCTTTAAAATCTATTTTATTTATATAAAATGAAGTATATCTTGGCTAGCTGCACACTAAAAATGTCATAAATGTCCTGCATCTCACTGGAAATTCAGATTAAGTATGTTGATCTCTTTACAATATTGTTTTCAGTTAGTCAGGTTTTTCACCTGACTCTACATAACTGTTTCTTAATCAAGGACTACATTAAGAAGGATATTTATAACCCTCAGAATAATTTCTCATTTTTAATCTTACTTCATTCATTTTTACTCTTATTATGCTTCTAAGTATTGTATTAGACACTGGGAATAATTTTACAAATTGCACAGTGTGTTGACAGTCTCAGCCTTTATTCAGATTCAAAACACATGCAAAGCATAAATCAATTACCAGATAATAAACTTCAGGTTTAAAAATTGGTATAATGGAAATTCTGGTATATAGTTTCCTATAAGGTTTATTGGAGTGATTTAATAGTTTTGTTGTTAAAATTTTTCTGTGTAGCAGTTTAGTAAGAGTAAATATGCACATGCTGAAACTTGGTTTGTGTCATTTTGACTGTTTTTCATAAATAATTTTAGGTTTATTTGCACTTGCGTTTCTTTAGTTAAAATGCACCTTCACATTTTATAATAGTTGTATGACTCTTTTAATTGTGTCTTGTTTCTTCTGATTATTAGAATGAGACTACTGTATGTTGAGGACCAGTTAAAAATTTTAGTCACAGGTGTGATAGGTAGATAAGACTGCTTGCTAATCTCCTGTGTTCTTCTAGATTTACTTCTTATTAATTGTCCTTAACCTTTTTTTTTCTTTTTGATCCAGAGGATAGATCAAAATCAAAATATATCCCACATATGGTTTCTGGGGAAGGAAAATAAATGCACCAAGCCCTTAACATGTTAGTTTTCTAAGGATCTAAGGGGCCTGAGTTTGCTGATTGCCATGAAGCCTAATTGCTCACAGGGCAACCTGGCACACTGCCATTTCCCCACTGGGCTGTTTGTTGGTGCTTGTGAATAGGACAAAAATGCTTTTGCTTTTTCTGTTCTGTTGTCACTGACTGCAGTTTTAGGAAACAAGTTAACATTTTTCTCAAAATGATGGTAATTCACATAAAGATAAGGTCAAACTTCATGATATCTAAGCTGCAAGTGGTAGTGTTAATTCAATGCTTTTAAAATTCATATACAATAAAATTTGTTATATCTTTACTCCAGAATATTTATTTTATATAAAACCACTTCATTCATAGGCTTTCTTGATTTGGTTCAATACTTTTGAAAATAAATTATGAGATCAATGTTTTGGACTTTATTTACTTTTATGAATAGAATCTATGAGTTATGGGACCAATGGAAATCAGAGATTTTGGAAGCAAAATGTGTGAGCTATTTCAGTTGAAAAAAAATCTATTATTGAGAATAGAAATTTTCATTTAAATGTGATTACTGAATATATTTGGTTTTTACTTCTGCCTGGATTTGTGACAAGAACTTTATTTGTTATCATGGTCATGCTTCATTTTTGTGTGTAGTAACTAGCATAAGACAATGAATATTGTGAGAGTTTCACACAGTTGGGTTAATTTCTTCTTTTCTTCCCTGTCCCCCTCAAATTTTTACTTTTTTTTTTTTTTGGTACCAGATGTTGAGCTCACAACTTTGCACTTTACCTCTGTTTAAAGAATATATGAGTATAGCTTTTTGGGTTGTATTTATTCACTTGTATTCATCTCAAGAGATACTACTGGGTTTTTGTTTTGTTTTGTTTTGTTTTGTTTTGTTTTGTTTTGTTTTGTTTTGTTTTGTTTTGAGACAGTGTCTCACTTTGTAATCCAGACTGGCCTCAAACTCACAGTGATTCTCTTGCCTCAGCCTCCCAAGTGCTAGGATTACAGGTATGTGCCTCCCTGCCTGGCTTATTGTATTACTGGTATTTCAGACAAGCATACTTTAAAACTACTGTTACTTTTGTGATGTTCAGGTGTTTCTTAGGGAACTTACTTTGAAATACTGGCATCTGTCTTTCACTAGCAAAGTGATCCTTTAGGCTAATTATATGACCTCTGAGAACTTGAAAGTCTGCAGCTATAAATTAGAGGTGTGGTATTAGGATGATGGAAACAAATCCATATTAAGTGCCTGAGTGGTACATGGTAGCAGTGTAATGAGTGGTACTTTAAATGATCCAGATCTTGAAAACTGGTAATGTTTTTATAGGCTTTAGAAATAAGTAGTGTGCTTTTTATATAATCTCATACAATTGTGAATTTTTGCTCAATGTAACTGTTGGAATATACATTTATTTATTTGAGTTGATAAGGATCTGAGAGCTCAAGCTTTGGAGTCATCTGGAAGTTTTTGAATTCCTGATATACCACTTAACACTGATATTGGGACAGTAGCCTCTCTATGCCTTAGATTTCTTGCATGCAAAATCAAAGTTAATATAGTGTGCCTCTGTTGCAAGATTGAAATAATCCAATGCATGTAAAATTCTTAAGATAATGTCTAGTAAAGAATAATTGTTCCACAAATGTTAGTCATTGTTAACCATCATTATCTTTCAGAAAAAAAATCATTAAGCTAAAACTTTAATAGAGTCAACCTTAATTGGTAGTTGTAGTCAGGGTTTGCAAGGAAAACAATTTAATACAGGACCCATAACTTACAGAATTGTTTATAATAGTTACCCAAAGAGTCAAAAAGTGCAGGAAATCTGTCCACATACTAACAACCCCAAAAAATCCAGCTGAGGGCCTGAATCCCATGGCAGTGTCCTTACATGAGTCCAGCTGAAGACCCAGAGCCCAAAGGTCAGTGGTGGAAGCTAGAAAGTCAGTGCTATTGGGGTGAAGGATCTGTGCCAGTAGATTGAGGGTTCTGCAGTGGAGCCAGGAAGCAATGCTCAAAGTAAGAACCAGGGCTTCCCCCAAAAGTACCACAGCCATTTGCAGTGACAAGATCCCGAGCTCCTCTGATGATGAAAACAGCCAAGTTTGTATCAGGAGGTTGGCGTGACAAGCTTCTCCTGGAGATCAAACAGCACAGCATCTTCCCCTCCAGAGCCAGGAAGTGATGCTCAAAGGACCAGAGCTCTTCCAAAATAACCCGTGGCCATTCTCAGGGATAGCAAGGTCCTGAGCTCCTCTGTCAATGATAACAGTCAAGTTCACATCAAGAAAGAAATTCAACAAGCTGCTCCAGGAGAATGAATGGCAACAAGAGAACCAACACTTCTTCCTCTCCAGTTTTCCCTTTTATATTGGCAACAATCCTCAGGTGAGCCATACACATTCAGCACCACACAATTCAGTTTAGCTGGTGTTACAAGCTGACCACTAGTTGTCAGTCCACCACAATAGTTGTTTCCATCATCTACTCCTAAATAGCTCTAACTAATTTTTCTCCTAGTCCCCCTCAGAGTTTCATATTCCTATAAACTGTATTTAAGATTACATTGTGGTTAGATGGTTTTTATTCACTCCCTCCAAAGAATTGTGATATCTTTATAGTAATAGTCTCTCATTGACTGTGTATGGAATTCTAGTGTGGAAGTATTTTTCCTCAGATTTCTAAATACACTCTGTATTGTCTCATAGTTTTTACTCTGGATGTTGAAAAATGTAATACCACTTTTGGTTTCTGATGTTTTGTTTTCATGTGACTCATTTTTGTTTCTTGAAAGAGGTGTCTCTTGATCAAAAGTATGTGTTATGTTTCCTCCCTGCTTCTTATAAAGTCTTGCCTTAGCTTTTTAAGTCTTTTTGAAGGCAGCTTGGTAACAAAATGACCTTTTAAAGGCTTCATTGCTATTCAGAACATATTTTAAAAAGGTAATTAAGTCTTCATGTGTCTTTCTGCTTCAGTTGAATTTTCAAATATTTATTTCCTTAATTGTTAAATGATTTATATAAAAATGTATCATAGTAATTCTTTGTTATCTTGAATTCCTGATTCTCTTATCCCCTTCAATGCTTGTGACTTAAAGTGATGGGTTATTACACATCCTGTTATATTAGTAATATATCGAAATACTAGTTTTAACCTTCCCTTTTGAATATTTACTTACTGTTAAAATTTATGGTGGCAAGACAGAACTAGAAAAAAAGGTCCTAAAATTTTTATGGGATCAGAAAAGACCCAGAATAGCCAAAGTAATCCTGAGTGAAAAGAACAATACTGAAAGGATCATAGTATCAGATTTCAGGTTAGACTACAAAGCTATAATAAAAAATGTAACATGACACTGTACAAAAACAGACATGTAGACCAGAAGAAACAGAAACAATCTATACCCCAATTATGACTATCTAATTTTTGAACAAGGGTCCAGAAACATACTGGAGGAAATTCAAATTGTGCAGGATATCTACATACAGAAGAACTAAACTAGATCTCTGTCATCCTGTACTCAAATCATAATGGATTGGATTCCTATCTTTTACCATGTGCTAAATCAAATAAAATGGACCAAAGACCTAGGTATAAAACTAGAAACTTTAAAACTGCTAGCAGATAACGTAATAAAAACACAAAGCTAAAAAAAAAAAGCCATTGACAAAACATTTTCTGAATAGAAATTCACAAACACAGAAAATAATATCAAGAATCAACAATTGGGATCACATCAAATTAAAATGTTTCTGTACATAAAAAGGAACAATCAACAGAATGAAGAGACAACCTACAGAATGAGAGGAAAATTTTGCTAGTTATTCCTTTGATAGAGCACTATTACCTAGACTTAAAAAATTAGACTCCCAGAATAAAATGCTAAATGAAAAAATGAGAAATGAAAGTGAATAGATATCTCTCAAAAGTAGTACAAATGACCAATAGGTACATGAAAAATTGGTCAGTGTTTTTGGCTACTAGAGAAATGCAAATCAAAGCAACACTGAGATTCCCCTTTACCTCATTAAGATTTCCAAGTACAAAGAATGCTGGTGAGGATGTGAGGTAAAGAATGTAAGTGGTACAACCACTATTGGAAATCAGTATGGAAATTTCTCAAAAAGTTGAAATAGAAATACCATTTGAGCTAGCTATACCTCTCCTGATTATCTTATGAAACGAATTAAGGACATCAAACTGCAATGGTATATGCATGTGCCCTTGTTTATAGTGGCGCAGTTCTCAATAGCTCTGTAAAGTCTAGATGCCCATCTAGGTGAATGGATTAAAAAAAGCACAATGGAATATTATTTCCTCATAAAGAATAATGAAATCATCTTCTTTCAGGAAAATGTATGGAACTTGAGATCATCATGAAGCCAGACTCAGAAAGTTAAATATTACATGTTTTCTTAGGGAAATCTAAAGTAGAAATAAACAAATGGGTAGAGTGAAGGAAAAACTAGAAGGCAAACTTTTGGAGATGGAGAAAGGACCGGGTTGGGGGCAGAGGGGAGAAAAGGGGTTGAATATAATCAAGATATGTTATGTATATGTACAAATTAATTCCCTAATATAAACATCACTATTCTGTGTTACACATTCTAATGCAATCATGAAACAAATTTATGATGAAAGAATGATAATGTACTATTTCTTCTTTTTTTTGGCTTATTCTTTTCTTTTTTATTTAAAGAGAAAAAAACATGTAAAGGGTAGGATAAAACAGAATTTCAAAAAAAAAGATAGTAAGAAATCACTAGTTGATAAATTACATATTGTCCTCTTAGAAATAGTTCTTCAAGTAAAAATTAAGGCATACAAAGTAGATACTCAAACAGTGAGAGTGTAAACAGCTATGCATATTAATAGGAATAACTAGCAAAATTTTCCTCTCATTCTGTATGTTGTCTCTTCATTCTGTTGATTGTCCCTTTTGATGTACAGAAACACTTTAATTTGATGTGATCCCAATTGTTGTGAGTCTCTACATGTATTTCTATCCTTTCTGTATTAGAGGGAAAAACAAAACCTAGCAAGACAAAACAAAACATATTCCTATAAAGACATGAAGCCAAAAAGTCATATAAAACCACAGTACAAGGTGATCTATAATGATTACTGTGTTGTTTCTTATTATCTTGAATAGAATTGTCTATATCATCAGGCATAATTGAATATAGCAGTACATAGCAAGATTAGCAAAAATAAAACATTATAGACAGTATAAAACTTCAAAGGCAAGTAATAATCAAACCATAGTGGATATTCTAGTGATTGTTGTCATCTTCAGTGCAGTTGCCTATACTCTCAGACTTGATAACTATCAATCATAACAGCTTTGAATAAAATCTATCAATACAAAACAGAGATCCAACAAACCAGATTCGATTATGATCAGTCATGGTAAAACATTGTAGGTTATACAGAGCTTTAGATTAAATTAATAGGAAATTAAGGATGATTCCTGTACTATATCCTGTTATTTTTGGGATTACTGTCTGTGCCCTCATATCTAGTACAGGTAGAATGACTGGAACAGAATATAATACATCTAAGCAGAGTAGTGTGAGTAATGTGGGTTTTAAATCTAGGTACACTATTTAACAATACAGTGTATCAAGGCCATCTATGTTAGAGATTCTAGCCATCCTTCTCTGCCTCATTTCTGCTATGCTATTTTTCTGCCTTTGTCTAGTTTTCTCCTTAATTGTACTGCCTGCCCCGTTCATTGAGGTCTTTCTGCCACTGTTCCTAAAATCCTGGTATTTTTTTTCCTCTCTCTCTAGAATATCCTTCAGTATTCTCTGTAGGGTTGGATTGGTGGTCACAGATTCCCCCAGTTCCTCTTTGTCATGGAAGCATCTTGTTTCTCCATTAATTCCTAGTGACAGCTTTGCAGGGTACATCAATCTGGGCTGGAGGTTATTTTCTTTCAGGGCTTGGAATACGTCACTCCAAGCTCTTCTTGATCTGATGGTCTGTGTGGAGAAGTCAGCTGTGATTCTGATGGGCTTACTTTTATAGGTAATCTGTTTCTTTTCTCTGATGGCTTTTAATATTCTGTTTTTATATTGAATTTCTGGTATCTTGATTATTATATGTCTGGGTGTAGCTCTGTTTTGGTTGTAAGTGGCTGGAGTTCTGTATGCCTCACATAACCAAATATCATTTTCTTTTCCCATGCTTGGGAAGTTTTCCTTAATTATTTCCTTGAATAGCCTTTGTAATTCGCCTGTTTGTATTCCTGCTTCTTCACTCACATTTCTTATTCTTAAATTGTAGATTCTCTTGTCATCTTCTAGCCTTTATATTGTTACTGCCTGTTTCCTTGTTATTTTTAAGAGATCTTTCCTTTCATGGTCACACATTGCAAACTTGTCTTCAAGTTTTGATAGTCTATCCTTACTTTCTTTTTAGGAGTTTTGCCAGCTTTCAATGGAGTTTTTAATTTCCT
>PVLA01017079.1:0-18555 GCA_004027455.1 Hydrochoerus hydrochaeris
TTCCATGCTTACGTACTTTTTTCTCTAGTTCATCTTTAGCTGCATTCAACAACTCCTTTACTGAAGTTGTTATTTCTATCTTTACATGGGAGACTACTTCTAATTTGATTTCCTTTATAGCCTGATGCAGTTGTTTTTTTGTTTCACTCACTATCTTTTCAGAGATTCCCAGTGTGTTACTTTTGGGGTCCCCTATTTCAATGTCTCCTATACTTGCTTCTGGTGAACTATATGTTTGAGACTGCATTTTGCTTTTTCGTTTTGTCATTTTCACTCTGCCTGGTGTTTTCTATCTGTAGGAGGGGATCACACACACTCTTTTCAGACTCACCAAAGCCTTACAGTTAGTTGGAGGGGGTTTTACTACTGGCCTTATTTATCCCCTGTACACTTCTATTTTAGGGGTATACTCACCACACTGATACAGTCAATCCGCTGTAGTCCAAGGTTCGCCACCCTTGAGGCGGGCTTGTGCTGAATTCCCGGTGGCAGGGCAGGCCTTTGGTGATGGTTGGGAGCAGCCTGGAGAATTCTTTGTTGTTCAGGATTTCAATTTTGTAAAAAGACAGGGATTGGGGATTTAGCTCAGTAGCTTAAGTGCCTGTCTAGCAAGCAAGAGGTCATGAGTTTGATCCCTGGTACCAAAAAGAAAAAAAAAAATTATATTCCATAAAAGAAAAACTGGATAACTTAAACTTCTTCAATTTTTTAAAAAGATGGAATATTAAAAAAAAGATGGAATATATTCACTTTTTCTAACTCTTTGGATAAAAAAAAAGTAGCAATTATTTCACCACTTCTACTTTCCCCAGACTTATAATCTTAAATCCATAATAGTTTTCAACTTTCAAACACCTGATTTTAAAATAATCTACACACAGAAAAGGTAAAGTCAACACGCCCCTTTAATTGCCATCACCCCATAGAAAGACTGAAGAGTGACTCCAGCCAGAGCTTGTACTCTTGACTGGGGGGGCAGCTCCAAGCAGGTCATCAGCTACTTCAAGTGTCAGGTGCCTCACCTAAAAAATAGAGGAAATAAACATATTCTACAGGATTCCTTTTAAAAAGATAATATATGTAAATGTAGCACAGTGACTTACTCAATGTACATACCTCGTAAATACCCGTTCCTTTCTCAAAGGAAAAAGCTGAGGGAAAGGCTGCTAGCAGCTGGTCCTGACTATAACCCAGTTTCTGAAATGCCCATCCCCAAGGATCAAAATCATCCCAGAGTTCACTGTTCTAGAATTACAGGTTGGCATGCTTCCCTACTTTTCTCTTCTTGTCTTTTCTTTTCTTTAGTTCACTTTTTATTTGCTTATTCATGCAGCAACCCTCAAGGGCAAAACAAGCAAAGAACAGTAGCCAGAGAATTACTGAAAAAGATTCTGCCCACACAGAGCCTGAACCATAGGACCTATGACAAATAAAGCCACCTGCCCATGCCCTGTGATTGTTTTTCCAACAATGCAAAGAGGTAATGAACCCCCATAGTAGTCAGCTTTTCATCGCTGAGGCATAATACCCAGCACCCACAATTTAAAGGACAGGTTTAATGTGGCTCAGGGTTTCAGGGGATTGAGTCCATGGTTGGCTCCAAGGCAGGAACATCATGGCATTGGGTTTGGAGGAGGAAAGTTGCTCATCTTGTTGTGGCTTTACACAGAGTAGGAGAACACTGCCAAGAGGAAGTGGTCAGGGACCATGTATAGTATCCATGGTCACATTTCCAGGACACTCCAGAAGTATGCTTTACTAGTCCCAAACCAATCAAGTTGACACAATTAAGCTTTATCACCACAAACCATCAAACCAAATTCAACCTCTTCACTTGCTACTTCTCTGTGCTCCCAAAGAACCCATACAATTCCTCTGAAAAGTATTCCTCCAGGCTAAGGCAAGCATATTCATGTCTCTGTAGCCACATTGAACTGCGTCCTCAACCTAAAGAACCACAGAATTTCTACGTGCCGCACAGCAAAGAGCCATAGGTGCCACTTATGTAAACCCTTGTACATCTGTCCTAGTCTAGGCACTATCCTATACTACTAAGAAGAACTGCATCCACAAATGTATAGACCCACACAGATGAAAAATGTTGCTATGGTACAAAATTAATATGGCTGCCTGGAAGCTTTTAAGTGAAGTAGACAGAGACTGAAATGTGGAATCAAATGTCTTGTGTAAAATCCCAGCTTCATAAATTGTATGTCCTTCATAAAATTAGTTGATGAAATAATTAGGAGTCTTTGTTTCCACCTCTGCAAAGCAGAAATCATGAAACTTGTCTCAAAGAATCATTGGGAAAATTAAACGAGATGATTCAGGTAAATTAGTGTACCATTCAAATAATAAGTGTTCAGTAGGAATCGCCCTTATGCTTTAAGGTTCTAATTGTTTTGTTGTATGGGGGGGGTTGTTTGTTTTATTTATGAAAGAGATTCACAATTATTAAAACCAAAAAAAAAATCCTTGAAAAAAATGTGCAAAGAGTAATTGAAACTGGAGAAATTAAAACTAATATTTCAAGTAAATAATTAGGTAAATTTTCTGGGAGTGACACATTAAGTTAAATGATTATGGGCTCAAGGAGTGTACATTTTGACTCAGGAAGTGACCAGGAGGTGATCCCCACCTGGAAATCACATCATTCTCATTGTTTCCTTGGTTTGGATTTCATTCTCTTTTGTTTTGTTTGATTATGTTAACCCTGAAGGCACGAGCAGGCATTTAAAAGATAACAAGACATATTATGGTAGCCATTTTGGATTTACTATTAGCTTATTTTGAAGTCCTTTATTGCATTGTTTTGCTTTTCTTGTTTCTACTCTATTCTGTTCTGTTCGATTTTTACTATGTCCAAAGGTATCTGCAGCTATTTTGAAGACAACAGAAGACATTATGGTAACTATTGCTGACTTCATAAAGTTTTGAAGTCCTGTATCACTTGTATTAGTTTATTTTTGATTGGTTTTATTCTGTTTTATTATTTTTGGTTAATATCCTCTTTAAAAAAATTACTACTCATAGAAATAATAAATGAGCCACTTGGCCCTTAAATAAAAATCAATCTTTTATCACTAGAAAACATCATTCTCTTGTTTCCTTTATTGAAAATGCAAAGAGTAAAGTGTTACAGACCACATCTCACCAGTTTGATGTATAACTGTATCATCAGTAGTTTTCCTTGATCCAGACCTTGGGAGACTGTTTCTCTCATCCCTTAGCTGGTTGTAGATTTGTACATTGTTTTGGAGTAAGAAATGTAAGCAGAACATGTCTCTGCCAGATAGAAGCATTTAATGAGACGGCTCCAGACTCACCCCCCTTCCATTCACCCTTCCAGGGCATGGTGGCAGATTAGGCTGAGCTGGAATCCCCTGCAGTCCAGCCCCTGAGTGACAGTGCTAAGCAGAGAGCACCTGCCAGTTCTCACGGGTCTGGTAGCATGGACGAAGTATAAACTTTCACTATATTAGCCACTAAACCTCAAGAGTTGTTTGTCATTGCAGCTTCTTATAACCTATCTCAACAGGAAGAATGACAGAACAAGTCACAAAGACAGTGAGTCGGTAATGACAAATATGATCAGTTTTACCACTACAAACCATTCTTCAGTAAGTAGCTGCCTCTGAGCTAACACTGTTTATCCTAATGTTAATGGATTCCTCTTTCTTTGCTGGGAAGATAACATTCAAATTTATTTTATAAGCATAATTTGGTTATGGCAGGTGCCAAAAACTTCTGCACACATTTAATAAACTTTCAGTAGAAAAAACCCTAGATGTTATTTAAGTATTAAGTTTCTCTGTTCCTGCTAACATGGACCCAAGTTGTCTGGATAAGCTAAGAACTTTATCTTTTTGACTCTCCAAGAAAAAATAGTTACAGTGGCTTCCCACTGTTTGCCTACTTATCTAACCATCATAAGGTGTTAAAACCCTAAAACATACAGGATCCCACTGAAGAGATGAGTAGATATCAGGACTTGAAAAGCTGTAATGATCACAGAATAGGTCCTGGCCTAAAGATTCAAAGCAACCTTTCATAAGAAAAGCTCAGACTGCAGTAATGATAGAAGAAGTCATACCTACTCTCACCCCCACAAAACAGAAGTGTCTCCTATTTCCTACCCAAGTCCCATGTTTGCTAGCTCAATCACACACTCAATGGGAGCTCTATGGGACAAGCCATAATTGACTTGCTATAAATTGCTGCAGAGTTCAGCATGAAAATCAAAAACGTTCATTGAGCCTTTTAACACAAGTAGAGTGAAAATAAAAAAATAAAATCCTGGCCCATGAGCAGGCTTCATTTGATGCAATAGGTTCCTGGAAAATTTGCACATGATGATAGATAGACAGACAGACAGACAGAGTGGTCCACTCTGTATTTGTATATTTCCTCATATTCAAAATATATAGCAAGAAAAAGAGAAAATATATTTTTTACTAACAAATTATAGGAGCACCTATGCAAAATAGTTTGTCCAAAAACTAATCCTTTTCCTATATTTCTATATGAATATCAGGATTTATACCATTTTCCCTGCATTTATAACCTTACATAAATATTTAAGGATCAATTGTTGTAATAAAAGCATCTAACTCCTCACGGATTTTGAACAAGTCATGTCAAGTGAAAATCCCAGGACCTTGAGACCACTGTCTCTCATCATATGATCTCTGGCTCTGTCTCATCTGAGTGTCGACAGATGAAAGGAACAGACCCTAAACCCTAAGCCTGGCGTGAGTCCAGTCTGAGCCTCACCTAGGATCTGCAGTGGGCTCACACATGACCTTAGACAAGTTCTTCAACCTCTTGAGACTATTGCCTATGAGTAGATGGCATCTGTGGCCGATGGAGAACAATAATTCAGAAGAATCTCTAAAATTTCTTCCGGATGCAAAAACTCTAGGAATAAATGAGCAACTTAACATTTTCTCTTACTGCAGGGTAGCAGGAAGGCGAATTGGAAGGACAGGTGGGTTTCTGAGGAGACGGAACAGAGAATGAGGTGGTGTTGGTCATGGTGGTCGTGGGGTTGGGGCTATTGTAAAGTACTGTCTTTCAGCAGTTTTACTCGACTGAAGTTTGCATTTATTTCCTCACCCAGAGTCCCCCTCCCTTTGCCAAGTCTTTGTAGGCAGAACCTATGTGTTTCTAGACCTGACCTGAAGCATAGCTCCTCCCCTGACCATCAGGGAGGGTGATTCCAGTAACATAAGGATCAAACAATGGAGATAATAGAACAGAAAAAAATGGACTCACCAATAACGTATGTAAATGTGCCTCGTTTTCATGTTGTCTACTGCAAGTTGAAAGCTGCAGGGGAAGGACCTTTGTTCCTAGGATATTTTCACATGCTCATAGAAAAATAAACAGTAGAAACAAACACTGAAGTCGGCAAGTTAAGAGCAGATGTTAAAATCAGCAATCAATCTGCAGTGGCTGAGAGTGAAACTTGATTCGTTCTTGATTGATTTCTAACACCCTTGTTAGTAAATTTTTAAAAACAGGAAAACCCAAGCAACACAAATAAAACAAAACAAGTTGAGGAACAGGAACTTAATAGAAGCCTTGCATTACAGAGTCTTGCGGCTCATGAAGGTTTATCTACCTGAGCCAGTTTCAGCTTTCAGCATGTTCCAGGATCCTGCACTTGATGCGCTCAGAATTTCCCTCTTCCTCGTCTCCTAATTTTTGTGTGTTCTGGTCTCTCAGTGTGAAATACTCTCTTCGAATGCCTTCATATTTGCCTAAGTAATCTCTATTCATCTTTTCAAACTTCTTTCTCCAGGAAGCCGTCTCCAGCATTACAGAGTTGAGCTCAGTACTCATCCAACAAGCACCTGTAATTCAAATTCTCTGCACACTCATCTGAGTGACCCCAAAACTGCAAGCATCCTAAGGGTTGTTACTGGGCGTCCCAGTCGCTGTATGCACAGCACCAGGAACATGGTTCTCAATGAATCTCAGCCAGCTAAGTGGCGGCATAGCCAGCTCTCCCGGCCTAATCACAGAGCCTTTACTATAAAGCAGGCTGCTGAACTACTCTTGTTTCTTTCTCCAAAGATAAAGCCAAATAGGCCAAAATTCAAAGCCATACGTTTGATAAAATGCACATCAGAAAGGCTGGGGTGATAGGGCACTTGGCTAGCATGCATGAGTCCTGGGTTTGAGTCCTAGCACCATGAAAAGAGATTAAATCTCATCAGAGAAGGTGGAGACTGTAGAGGCTCTGTGATCAGACTATGTCCAGAATCTGACTTTTCTCACCAACTTTGCAACTGCCACCAGTCACTCTCTACTACAGCAGCCTCCCTGCTCTGCCCTCCACCCTTAGCTCAGGGGCACAGTCAGTGTTCAACAAGGCCACCGTGTGATATTTTTCAAGTGTCACATCAGGCCACTTCACTCTTCTGCTAAAAATTATCCAGTGCCTTCCCAACTCACTCAGAGGAAAGACGGGGTCCTCACATCACCCCTGTGACCACGCCCTATGATCTGCAGCACAATCCTTCCTCAGCTTCTGTCTGGTCCTCACTCGAATGGCACAGCTCCGATGAGGCCATCTCTGCACATCCCATGTAAAACCGAAGGGATTTAATTTTTTTTTTCATATTCCTATTTCTTGCTCTGATTTTCTCTTTAACATTATCATGAACCTAGTCTATGAAGGTTTTTTTAATCTTGTTTCCTCTTTGTTCCTTCTCGCTAAAATGTTAGTGCCCAAAAGCTAACCTTTCTGTTTGGATCACTAATGTATTTCCTTCTTAAGATAGTACCTGACACGGAGCAGGTCTTCATTAAGTAGGTGAATGAATGTTGAATGAATGAAAGTGAAAACTGTTGCAATACTTGGAAAGAAAATGACTTGGACTTAATTCAAAATCTCCCACCAAATCACCCTAATCAACAAATAGTGCTGTGAGTGATAACTCTGGTCTTTGCCAGCACCCCATCAATGTATCATCAGAAAAGCACAACAGTCATGGAAATGCAGGTAAATCCTTATCAGAGGAGAAAATCAGCCTGAACCTATGACCAGTTTACTGAATGGTTTTAAGTCGATGGACGGTTTCCATCCTTAGCTGGACCTTACTCAGTAAGCCATTCATTTTGTCCGCTCATGCTGCTCTCCTGTTCTCTATAACTTGATGTTCCAAACGTGACTCCCCTTCCTCCAGCTTCCTACCCCATCCCTCATTTGCAGAGAAGCAAAGCCATCAGTACCTTTCTTTTCCTTTTTAAACATATTGTTGTAAATAGCAAAAAAAAAAAAAAAAAAAAAGACCACAGCTGTTCGCCCCTCGCTGAGTCTACATTCTCCCCCCCATGTCGATTTTGAGGTCCTCCCATCAAAAGCAGAGCCTATTTCCCTACTCCATAAATGTGGGCTAATCTTGTGACTTGATTTGCCTAATAAAATGCAGCAGGATGATGTCATACAACTTTTAGTGAGTCGAATATACTCCTGTGCACTCCCTGAACTCCTGCCTCATTGCTGCGTGAATAAGCAGGAGCCGGCCCCCTGGCTGGTAAGAGTCACAGAGCACAGAACCAGGACATGCCAGCTGTGACCTCCCTCCATTGGCCAGCGCCCAGCCTCCCTGTGAGCCCTGGCAGGTACAGGAGTGAGCCCAGCTAAGACCATGAGAACCATCCCCTGGGGTCCAACCCAAATTCTTCACCTGCAGAATCGCACGATAAATAAATAGCTGTTCTAAGCCATTGAATTCTGGGGTGATGTTATAGGTTAAACCTAAGTGAGAAAGTTACCTAAATCTTACCCTGTGCCTATTCCCCCCATTCTTACTCCCAGAAGTGGTGATCCAACTTCTCCAGAGCCTCCTTTGTCTACGCACATTCTCTTCTTCCTAGAGTGGTGCCTTTCCCCACCTGGCCCACCTGAGAAACCTAATCTTAGGGCTCCACTCAGTACCACCTGGCCAAGCGCCCTGCCACCTCACCCTCCTCTTGGAGCTCAGAGCATTAATGTAACACTGATTTTTATGTTTATCTGCCACAAGAACTACAAATCCCTCGAAGGCTGAGATGATGTTTTCTTCATCTCTATAACCCAGTCCATAAAGCTTCCTGCTTGGCATGGAGGAGCTGCTTTGTAATGACTGGTAAATCTGGAACACTTGGACACCCCTCCTTCTGTCTCCTCTGTACTCACCCCCTGGCCGTCCTTACAGCTCCTCCCACAACTCAGGGGGTAATGTAAACAGGGGTGTTTGCTCCCCGGCCAGTCTTGCCTAAGACCCCTAGCGCACTGTAGACACCTTCGCCATGCATGTGACTACCCGTATAACCCTCCTAGTCCCATCAAACTGCTGGCTCTTCCAAGGTCAAAACCACACATCCTTCAGCTTTATACCTGATGTCCTGTCTAAAAACATATTGATAATAGGAGATTAATTAATGGTGAAATTAATGTTATCAATAGAAAGAAATATCCCAGAAATTTTTTTTTCCTTTAAATACCTTTAATTCCTTGAAGCTTCTTATTTGCTAGTAGGAAATTGGCAACTGTCACCTCTATCAAGAGTACTGTCTAGACACAGCCACCTGTGGGAGAAAGAGGAATCAACTCTTGCCATGTAGGGACGTTTCTTGAACAGAGGTTGCCATCCTGAATTGTCTCACTAGCCGCCCTAAGTGACAACTCCCCCACCAATTCACCTACTTTGAGGTTTTCGTATTCACAGAATGTAGGGACATTGGTATACAGGGAATCACTCCATTAACTGTCCCCAAAAGCTGTCTATTAGTGGATGAACATGGCTGTACTAAAGATCTTGCCCTTGATGTTCAGTGGTATCTGGAGCAGCTAGTCTGAAGGTTTAAAAAGTAGGTTATCAAACTCACAGGTGACCCAAAGCTGAAATGAAGGCCGCTTCCCCAAATTTACCCATTCATTCAATAAATATTTATTACCTATTTTTCTGCTGTGTGTCAGGACATCATTCGAAATAGCAAGATATAGCAGCGAACAACAACTGAAAAAAAAATCAAAGAAAATGCCTTTCATTTTAAAAGGAGGAAACAATCATTTTTTTAAAAAACTAATACATATAATGAATAAGCAAAACTTACACCTTTCCCTGTTACTTCTGTAACCAAAGACGCCATATACCATGTGATGAGGCGGGAGATTTTATATCCGAGATAAACTTTAAAAATAGGAATATCTTGTAGCAGCAATCCTCAAAATAAACAAGACGTTAAACCCTTGGCCAAAAATTGCTAACTTGCTAGTAAATGTGTTAACCCCGGAATTTACAATATCAGCATCTACAGCTATGTGAGGACCCTGCAGGTATAATAAATTAAACCACCACAAACAGCTACACTGATGATAACCTGGAAAGATTTTGCTTTGTTTTGTTTCTTCTTAAACACTGGCTGTGTTCTTCAGACAGGGCCAATGCGGAAGGCTAGTTTTCCCCACAAAATAATGCAAGTTAAAATCTCTTTCTTATTGCTTTTATCTCACCTGTTTCTTTCACTCACTGGAGCCAAATAAGTTATGTAACCTGAGAAATGTATGACTCAGACCTCTTGCACCGAGTTTGCCTTTCTTAGATCCTGGAATAAAGTCTGCAGAGTTGTAAAGTTTTACTCTCCATGACTCTGTTTCTACTTCTGTTTGTATTTTAGTTTCTGGCTTGAAGCTGGATGTTGGTCAGTTCTGTTTTATACATGAGCGTGGTTTGATTCCCTCTGTAAGCGGTGGCGGCAGCAGTCAGGAGACAAGTTTCAATCCTACGCTCTGGCCACCTGGTTCCTGCGTGGCGTCAGATAGCACGGAATCTGGTCTCTCCGTACCTTTCTTGCAATTGATTGGTTGTCTTCCTGATGCGTCCTGGTATTTGAAGACTTGTCTCTTTGTCATCAAGGCAGGAAACTGTTGTTTAGTCAGAGCATGGTGTGGCCTCAGCCACAGTGCTAAAAAGCCACTCAGGTCACATCCTCAGCTGTGGATCACACACTCTTATTTCCAGTTATCAATAAAGTCTTTGCATTTTTTGAGCTCAGATCTCTCAAAATAGAGCAGAGACAGTCCTGAGCCCCCAAGACAGACAGCCACGCCTGGATCAAGGCCATCAGAGTGACAGCCACTGTGTACCTTCCCTTCCACCAGGGCTGCTGTAACCTACTGCTGAGTTTTACTGATGCCTGGAAAACTGGGCTTTACTGCTGCTTTTACCCCAGGCCTGAGGCTGCTGGATCTCTCCCTCCTCTGTGCGGTACCCCTTTCTGCCCCTCAGGAGGAAAGTGCTTCACCTAGAACAGGAGAGGAGGGATGGCGGTAATGAGTAGAAAGGCCAAGTGGAGCTGATACACTTGTATAGTCAAAAAATAACAGTAGCTTGAACTGGAGTGACCATGGCCAACGCACAAGAAACGAGTGCATTCCATGTATTTGCAAGGCTGATGTGATAAAGAATGGGTGTGTGAGAGAAGAAGACAGAAGCCAAGAACTGCTGCACGATTTCTGATACATGACAGAACAGGAATTCAAAGTTCCCTCCACTCTTCAGGAAAAGAAAAAGTAATAAGGCTATGCGAATGCACCCGCCTCGGGTTTAAAATTTAACTGCCCCAAAGAAAATGCAGGACAAGGAAAAGTCCGCCTTGCAGAAGTCTGTAAGAAAACAAGCTCTCAAGAGCTCGGGTCAAGCCAAGTTCACTGTGACTTCACGCCAATCAAAAGAGCCTACCTTAAAATACAGTAACTGAAAGTAAATAAGTAAATAAAACATAGTAACTGAAATACAGGGCCAGAGTTAGGGAGACGATACATTCATGATATTTCACACTGGTCATTTCATAGTCCACATCCCTTCCATTGTTAAAGATTTATAAACCTTCATCACCTAAAAGGAGAGACGTGGATGTCAGTCGTCTTGGCATGTAATGTGTATGAAGTACACGCTTCTGCTCTACAGAAATCACAGGAATAGTCCACTTGTTAAAATACCTGATTAGGCTAGGCATGGTGGCACATGCCTGTAATTCCAACACTGGGGAGGCTGAGGCAGGATCACCTCCAGTTCAAGGCCAGCTTGCATTACATAGAGAGTTCAAGGCCTGCCTGAACTGCATAGTGAGATCCTGTCTCAAAATAAAATAAAACCTGGTTATAGACCACCATGCCATCTTCTGTGCGCTGAGTCGTTCACCGACGTGCTCTGCACGCATGGCTTCTGGACTCTGAGTAATGCCCCCCAACAACAGAGCGAGCCCTTCACGTATCCAGGAACGCCTTAATCACGGGGAAGATTCTGCTTGGGGTAAGCATTGGAGCAGATGAGATGGTAGCGAAATTCTGCACGCAGGTCCGTGCACATGTGTGTGTTCGCTGCTAAAAAGCAACAGACGCACAAGTGGAGCAAGTCAGAGGACAAGCTCGGAGTGGTCTCAGGCTTCTGCTTTCCCTGCGGCTTCAGGCTCACGTCCTAAGCTGTGACGACACAGACGACAGCAGCCTGGCACCGACCCAGAAGGGAGGCTCTTGAGACAAACGGGGTGACCCGCATCCGACAGCCACCCAAGGAGCGGTACAGGAGAGCAAGACGGTCATTAAGCCCTTAGGAGAAAATTGCACTCTGAGCTCTCCAGAGAGCCAAAAGAAGAGAAAAAGAAAATGAGAAAGTAAAAAAGGATCCTGGGTGGAACAAAAGCCCCTCACTGGGAGCTGGTTTAAGAAGTGCATCTCTCTGGAAACATCCATCCGAGGCACCAGAGCTTTCAAACGCACCGGCCGATAATGGAGAGCGGGCCAGGTCCCCGCCGAGATGAAAGCAGGTCCGAAATGGTTTGTGTAAGGAGAACAGACGGGTCTGCCAGGCCTGGCCTCCCCTGACCTTCCCACCCACGATTCTAATGCTCAGTGCAAAGTCGTGGGACAAAGACCAAAGAAAGAAATGCCAACCGTGTGGGTAGGACGCAAAGATAACTGGCAAAGCAGGCCGAGGGGAGGGAAGGCTCCAGGTAAATGAGAGCTAATTCTCAGTTGCCTGGACACCCATTCAAGACCACTGGAGACAGCGTCTCCCAAGGCAAAAACCACTTTCCGTCCTTTCTCTCCAGTCTGTGGATATTTAACAAGGAGAAATCAAAGAGCCTTAAAACAGAAGAACCAGAAAATGCAAACTACTATCCCTTTTAAGCAGTTCCCAAGCTAGGTCTGCTACTATGCATTTGCTCAGCCCATCTCATCCTGAAAAGTTTAGCTGCCTGATTGCTACACCGTCTTCCTGACCGCCAAAGGAAGGAACTCTAAGGTTCAGAAATGCGTCCAAGCATAAGCTCTCTGTATTTCCATTTTAAAGCAACATTGCTTTTCTTTAAGATGGATTTTTTTGTTTCTAGCTGTCTGGGCTGACCTTTCCGAGAGCGGGGCCTGTGCCTGCACCCTGCCCCCCCAAAAAAGTCACATCTCCTCCTCTAGCTTCTGCTATTCACTCTGACTCTTTCCATACTGCATAATCAATAGGGACACATCCGTTGCCCTTCTGGCTGATTTCTATTATTTCTCATTACCACCTTTGTTCCAAATCCCTGAGTATTAAATCTTTAGTCACTTGAGTCTAAACTATCCCATCCCTGCCTGTGTTGGGTGACAATCCTGTAGCTGTATAATCAGTTAGCCTGGCATCTCATCTCTGTTTCCAATGTCCTCTTAGAGGAAATTTAATTATGATTAATATCTTTTTATGACTTTGAAATTATATAGGCATGGTTCTTTACCCAGTCATGCTTGGTTAAAAAAAATCATAAATCAATTTATTTTATTCCCTCTAGATGTGCGGAGGTCTTTCCACTTCTGACTGAATTCTAAGAATATGAAAAGTCCAGCAGACATCAGAATGAATACCTTCTTTTTTCTTCCTTCAGTGGGAAATCTTTTCTATAAGAATTTTGTGGTTGGGAGATTTGTGAAGGCTTCAAAGCAAGCCTTACAAATATTTTTTTTAAAAAGCTTTCTATAATTACAACAGAAAAAAAAAGATGTCTTTGGACAATAATAAAATTCAGACTGTCTGCATACTCTGCTTCATGCGAGTGATGGATTTCTGGAAAGCTGTGATAAATTAAAAAATGTTAATTAAATATTTTAAATAAATTCAGAGAAAGGGCTATTAATAGACGTAATATTGTGGCAATCGTTCTGTGAGGTACAGAATCTACTTCTAAAGAAAATATATATGTTCAATTTAATAGTTTTAAGTTAAGAGTTTGGGGGCTCAGTTCACTACAAGTCAGGCGCACACACAGACTTGTTTTTGAGACTGGCCTTGCACTCACCCTGTAACCCAGGCTGGCTCCACCTCATGGTGATCCTCCTGCCTCAGCTTCCCAAGTGCTGGGGACAGACTTTTTTAAGTACTTGGGAATCTGTTCTATTTCATCAAAGACTTTTGTGACCCAACATTCAATGTAAAATTCCAATAGCGGATTTTGGCCTTCACCTCGTCACCTGAGGGGCCCAATACCAATGCTCTGTATTTTTAAGCAAAGTGTCTCTAACACTCAGAAATAAAGCAAAAGATGCTTGTCATTTTAATGCCACACTGAAACATGTCTGAAGGAACCCTCCCCTGCGCGATTTAATTCCCTCTGAGCATGGACCTCTGTTTAACTTTCTGTGCTCCTGCAGAGGGCGCTGTTCTGTGCTCGCATGTGTTCACATACCTATTTTCATGGAGTAGAAATGCCAAGGATTCCTCTACTGAGAGCCCTCCAGGCATCATTCTCTTGCTCGACTTTAACCAGTTATGCATCCGATCAAGCAAATTCATTTCAGCAAGTTCTTCCTTAAATTCTCCTCCAAACCACCTTTACCTGCCCCGCCAGCTGCTTCATTCATAAATCAAATAAATGTTGACATACTCTCATTCTTTCTTTGACAGTCGGATGTTAATTTCTTCAGATGCACACCTTGAGACCTGCCTGCGATTTCCTCCCTCCCTCCTCCGTGGTCAGGGACAGCCCTGGAACAGAGCCAGTCACTCAGGTGCCAGCGGACACCGGGTGGGAGTTGGCAGGAAAGGTTTCACACTCTGACCAAGAAGACAGGCAGAGCTGCCACCGCCCCCTTCTCCCTTTGCCTCCTGATTGTGGATGAGATTTCTGGAGTTGGGGCAGCCAGTCTGCTCCCAAAAGGCAATGCAGAACCAAGAGGAGGCTGGGAGATTCTGAGATGCCCACCCTGGCATGAATGAGCCCATCAGGAGGGGCAGGCTTCAACCTCCAAACTCCTACACCAAAGGTAGATATCCACTCCTCAGGCCACTGTAAATCAGAATTATTTTATTCCTTTCAACCAAAGAAATTTTCAATTGATATTGGTTAGTTTAGTTTTGTTTGTTGTGTTTTTTATTGGGGGGGGGGTTGCTTTGTTTTGGTTTTGGTAGTACTGAGCATTGAGCCCAGCACCTGAGAGTAGGCAAGTTCTTCTGCACCAAGCTACATCCTCAGCCCTTTTTTAACTTTATTTTGAAGCAAGAGCTCTTAGTTACTTTCTCAATGCTGAGACAAAATACCTGCAAGTTAAAGGAGAAAAGGTTTATTTAGCTCACAGTTTGTGGAGGTTTCAGTCCATAAGTGGCTGGCTCCAAGGCAGGGCGGCTTGGTAGAGGAGAATCATAGAGAAGAAACAGTTCACAGCAGGGAAAGCAGCAAGCAGCAAATCGCAGCAGCAGCAGCAGCAGTAGCAGCAAGCCTCTCTTTCCCTTTTATTCTATCCAGGTTATAAGCCCTCTTCATGGTGCCAGCCACGCCCAGGCTGGACCTTCCCATTATCCACACCCAGAACTGTGCTAAACCAATCAGTGGACTCATTTGGCTATCACTGCCTTAATCCTTATTTACATAATTTTAATCTACATTCACATATCCTAGATCCAGCCACCTCCAAAAAGCCCCACCTATGCACACAAAAGGCTTGGGGGGACATCTAGACACAAACTATTAACACAAGATCCTACTAAGGTACCCAGGCCAGCTTCAACTTGAATTCCTCCTGTCTGTTTCCCAATAACCTGGGATTACAAGCATGTACCACCACATTCACCATCGCCAGAATTCTTTAGACTCATCTATGCTCCTGGTTTTGTACATTTTCAGTTCTCAAGGAGAAAGACAAGTCCTCTCTGCTCAGCCTAAAATCTATACTGCAAAAGAACACACTTTTTAGAACAATCATGGAGCAGGCTTAACAGTGCTTTGTATGTTTCTAAAAACAAATTAGTATTGTCTCCATCTGTGAGGAAAACAAGAAATGAACTGCCTCAAGCACCTTTCCGTATAAAGCCCAAGGAATTATAGACTTGGGAGACGCTCCTTCTTCCAGGAATGTCCCTTCACCAAGCGGGTGTGATCCGAGGTGACCCTGCAGTTCCTGGGGCGCAGGGTCCCTTCCCTCCCACTCACAGACCTGGGCTGAGACTGGCCCTAGCCTGTCCCTCGTACCCTCAGGGGAGCTGACAAGTGAACAAACTAGATCCTGACAGGCGCTAACCACACAACTCAGCTCAGCACGAGCCTCCTGGCCTGGGCTTTGCTTTCTGCTCTCTCTCACATGACTAATGATACTCACTCTCAGCTTTAAGTGCATGCACAAGGTTTCTCTCCAGGCTTCTCACCAAGAGAGGGCCAACGTCTTTTTATGCATCTCTTCTAAGTAAGGAGCATTGGCTTTATATGGGTCCAATAAAAAGTTGTACTTGGTCTATACATGAATGAGATCTGAGCCAGTCTGGCCTTTGCCATGTGCCAAGGGAGGAGGGAAGAGAAGGAGGGGAGGGAGAGGAAGAGACACAGAGAGAGAGACAGAAAGACACAGCGAGAAAATTCCAGGAGGGAACACAGCCCAAAATCCCGGGGAAGGGAACACACATGCACACCTTGTCAGGTCTGTGATGCTTTAAATAAACCTGTCATTCTCATTAAGTCTTTACAATATCCTAGGTGAGGTAGGTATTTATTGTTGGTCCCTCTTACTATGAGGAGTGATTGAGGCTCAGAGAGATGATGCAGGAAAAAAACAGGAAGACGAAGATCCGACCCCAGACCTGCTCTGCTGCCGTGTCCTTGCATCGCAGCGTGGCCATCATTTCCTCTCTCCTGCCCCCATCCTCTGCTCCCAAGGCACAGCTCACACCCACAGAAACACACGCACGCGCACACACACACACACACAAACACACCTACTTCTTTATCCCTTTTAGCTCTCGAAGGCAGCTTTTTGCCACATTAGAACTCATGCAGGGAAACACAATGATCTATAAAAATGGGTTCTTTCTGGTATTTCCTGGATGACTCTGCAGGCCTTCAGCAATCCGCACCGTAGAACTGTCCTGGGATGGGACACAGACCTACTCTGTTCAGTTGCATGGGATGCTACTGCTCCTTCCGCTTCTTAAAACGATAATAGTTGGATCTTCATGGCTGACTCTTCTTTCTCCTGCTCTTTTTCTTTTTTCAGTACTGAGGATTGAACCCAGGGCCCTCTCACTGAGCTATGTCCCCAGCTCTTTCTTATTATATTTTTGAGACTGGTTTTCACTAAGCTACTAAGCTCCCAAGCCTGAGCTCAAACTTGCAATCCTCCCGCCTCAGCCTCCCAGAGGGCTAGGATCACACAGGTGTGCCACCAAACCTGGCCTTTTTTTTATTTAGTTTTTTTTTTTTCTTCTTTGAGTCAGGGCCTCACTGTGTAGTTCAGGCAGCCCTTGAACTCACTATGTAGCCCAGGATGGCCTCAACCTCACAGCAATCCTCCTGCCTCAGCCTCTAAGTGCTGGGATTACAGCTGTGTGCCACGACCCCCAGGTGCTCTTCTGTTTAGTTGTCTTTTGACTCAGCTTTTCCTCACCTCTGCCATTTCCCTGCCCTTCTGATGTGACAGTCCACCCCCCCACTTCCTTTCTGGATTTTTCTCCTTCCCCTGACTCTGCCATATGTGTAGAAAATCTGAGTGAAAAAGAGTGGGTGGCTGGCAGCAAGTGGGAAAAGAAACTGACATGGAACATTAGAGAAGTAATAATAGAATAATGTGATAATTGCCTGAGAGGAGCCTTTGGGGTCTCAAGGCACATTCAGACTCTGTGAATTGAAAGCCAGCTCACTGGATGCCTCGCCAGCTCCACCTGTGCAGCCCAACTGGCCACCACCACCTTAGACCTTTGGGATGACCTAAGGCAGCATAATGGCCCCGTCTTTGCCAGCGAAGTTGTCTTTCCTGAAACTGGGTCTCCTAAGTCACCCCGCTACCTGTAACTGGCTCCTGGTGCGTGTGGGTAAGTTCCTGCATGGACCTAACCATGACCTTCCCTTCACTGATGAAGCAGAAAGGCTAAAAAGAGACCTCAAACCAAAGCGAGCTCTCCTCTGTTCCAGGAAAGTGAGGATAGAAAGGGACGCATCTTTTTTGACGAGGGTACCTGTGACAACCCTATTCCTAATAGAAGAAGATGTCCAAGGGATGCCAGGTGAGGCGGAAGGAGACCAGGGGCCAGGTTTCCTGCTCTCCTGAACACAGACCCACAAAAAGGCTCCTGTGCATGCTGGTACATGACTATAATCTCAGCACTGCCAGAGGCTGAGGCAGGAGGTTCACATGTTCAAGCCAGGCCAGGTAACTTAGTAACTCAGCAAGATCCTATCTCGATATTTAAAAATACAAAAAAGGCTGAGGTTGAGGCTCAGTGCAAAGGCCCTGGGGAAGGGGGCAACTCTAATTTAAGGGAGCTCAAAATAGCAGGCACACTTCCTCAAAAGTGAGACAGAAATTTGAAATACTCTTTTTTTTTTTACAAGGACTTGCTATGCAGTTCAGGCCTTGAACTCACTTTGTAGCCCAGGCTGGCCTCAAACTCACAGCACTCCTCCTGCCTCAGCCTCCTGAGTGCTGGGATTACAGGCGTGTACCACCACACCTCACTAAAAAGTACTCTTTTAAATTTCTTCATTTTACTTTTCTACATAGTGAGGGTGTGTTTTTTTAGGACATTTACAATCTTTACCTAAATAAGTAAGTAAACACAATTCTTACTCCTCGAGGTGGCTATAGAACAAATCCCGGTGCCAAATGGACAGTGGTCCAGGACTGTCCAAGACACTGACCTTCTGTCTCCTGCAGAAAGAATGTCCAGGCTGCTGGGAAAGGTGACCCCTCACACCTTCTCCTTGTTTGAGGAACCTACAGGCTTTCAGGGAAATGGCTTCCTGTTTAAGCAGAAAGCAAAACCCTTTTTCAAGGATAATTATTTTGTCCAACTCTCTTTTGACAAGTCTTTCCCAGAACTGACATTTCTCAGAGTGGCAAAGTCTCAGCTCAATCTCAAGTGCAGTGAAGCCTTCGATTTTCCTTAAAGCAAAAAGGTTTCAAATATATTTTACCATCCTGACAGCAGTGACAAATGGGACTTTAACTCAGATGGATTACAGATGGGTTTTCCGAACCACACAGAGCTCCATGCAAATAAGGAACCACCAAGATGTTTGTTTGTTTGTTTGTTTGTTTGTTTGTTT
>PVLA01017080.1:0-18553 GCA_004027455.1 Hydrochoerus hydrochaeris
GGAGTCTCCACCCTCGACTCCATATTGAGCATTACATAAAAACATACACATGTGAACTACACAAATTACAATTATCAGTACAAAACATTCCAAGATCCCCGCGCCCAATTCCCACATGCGGTGTCCTTTTCCTGGAGAAGCGATTGTCACAAGGCGTGGATGGACTAGGACGCGGCATGGACAGAAAAGGGCGCCGCATATAGAATTTGTTTCCCTGACCTAATTCCTGTCCTATACTAACTCTGAAAGGGAACATGATGTATTTATTCAGAATTAAACAAACACAAATTAAATGACATTCATACTTAAACTTACTCTGACTTTTCACTATTTTCTTCCTTTTGTGTTCTACAGATGTCACTAATAAGCTTTATGATTATTGTTCTTTTTCCAGCAAAGGATTTTGAACCCAGAGTCTCATACATTTTAGTCAAACCCTCTACCAATGCCTTTTAAAACACTATTAACTTTTTTAAAATTTTTGACTCAGGGTCTTGCTAAGTTGTCCAGGTGGGCTTGAACTTGTGATCCTGTTGCCTCAGACTCTGGAGTATCTGAAATTTGATGTGTATGCCACTGAACCTGGTCCACAGCTGTTAATGCTGGTGCATATGGAGAGTTTGGAAGCCCTTTTTTACCCTTCCATATCTTAACAACCCACTAATGAATTCTTCAATCTGCACTGGATAAGTAACTGAAAACTCAAACTTAGTATGTTGTAGAAGGTTACAATGGCCTCCTAACAATATCAGGTGACAACTCCAGGAAACAATAAATTTGAGTTCTTGCAGGTATAATTAAGGGCCTTGACCTAAGGAGATTATCTGTATGATTATCCAAACACAAGTGATCTTATAAGACAGATGCACAAGGAAATGATTTGACACACATAGAAGAGAATGCACTATAAAAACAGGCAGATGTTGATCAAACCACACTGTCTAAGAATGCCAAAAAAGGCAAGAGATGGATTCTCTCCTAGACCTTCAGAGAAAGCAACTCTTAAAGGCACCTTACTTTTTTGATCCTTAACCCTAGCTCAGCTTCCCAAAATAGTCCACATTCAATCACTTTTTGCCAACCTGGTTCTTTTCCCTGTAGCCATCATCTACTAGCTGTGCTCCTGTTGAGAGCCCTAAAGTTCCTGCTGCCTGCTGATTACTCTGCAGTCATGTTTCCACATAGCAGCCTGAACAATCCTTGTAAGACACAAGTCAGTTCATGCTGTAACTCTGCTCGGGCCTTCAGATGATTTCCCAGCTTTCTCAGTCAATACTTGTCTCCTTAGCTAGTGGTTTTTCAAAATGTACAAGTAAATGAGTTATTTCACACCTTTTCAAAACCCTCCAAAGACTTCCGCATTATACACAGAATAAAAAGGAAATTTCTTTCTGGGGCCAGGCTGGCTCTATATGCTCTCTGTTTCGGTTTGTCGATCTCCATCTCTTAGTTATTAACCAAGACAGAGCCTTCATGGTTTCTGCACTATCTTCTTGGAAAACTTTCTCCCACCTCCAGATCTTTAAAATTCACCAGTTTTATTCAGAAATCTGCTCAGGGACATTTTCTATCTAGAATGGACTCTTCTTGTTACTTTTTATTGCCTACTGAAGTTGCTATTTCTTTAGAGCGCTGGATCGCTACTTATCATTGCCTTAATATCTTATATATATTTTTTTCTTAAAATCTCTTCCCACTAGAATATAGTAATAACTGAATATTCCATAGTTATAGGCTTAATACATGAGTTTTGCACCCACATTATCTACTAATACTGCTTTGTTAAAGGTTACCTTAATTTTCTAATAAATTAGCCTCACCCAATTCCCACCCTCTAACTCACTCAGTTGAATTTAAATTGCAATTACTTCCCCTCTTGGTTTCTTCCACCTCTTTCATGAGCTGTTTTTCTTCTTTTGATTACCAAAGCTAACCCAGTTAGAAGACTTTCTATTGGACTTCCCTCCCTTTTCTCTATGCCACTGGCTCACTGATAAATACTCTGATTCACTTACTATCTCACATGACCCCAAAGTGGTTAACAGGAGGAGTGCAAAGTACAAGCAAAGAATGACAGTATCATTAAGGTGTCATTGCACTTCTTCAGGAAGACAGGTTACCAGCATGGAAAGAAATTAATTTTTCTTTGCACAAATACCAATATGTGTGAATACTAAAAGAATTTATTATCTTAAATCTTAAAGTAAGAGGCTTAAGCAGAAAGCAAAATTTTCTTTTTTCTACTTGCTCTATCTTTGGAGAACTTAGGCAAGGTTACTTCATGGCTTCCAGTCTCTGGTTCCTTCAACTTTTCTGTTAATTCTGTGAATTACCCAGACATTCACTTGGCTGTATTCCCTTTTAAGTTATGTCCTAAATATGGCAACTACATAAGCTTCCTTCCAAAAGCAAGCTAATTTTTCCAAGACTAACTCATCCTAGGTTTTTATCGGTCTTCCACACACCCTCTGATCATTCTGTCCCCTCCAAAATCTTTCCATTAAAACTGCCTTGCAAAAGGCACTATTCTCTCATTGACTGGCAACCAACTATCAGGATCTTTCCAAACTAGATGTTTCTAAAAATATGAACATAGTACGGTATTTTAAAGGAAACGAATACCTCTCCTTCATCTTTTTTTGCAGTCCTCCAAATGCACTAGGGATTTTCTCTATGCAATTGCCTATATGCTGTTTTCTTTTTCTTAAAAATCTTTTGCACGGGGCTTAGGATTTAGCTCAGTGGCTTAAGCGCCTGCCTGGCAAGCGTGAGGTCATGAATTCGACCCCCGGTACCCCCCCCCAAAAAAAATATTTTGCACGCCTCTTGTTTTTGATGAATTGCTGCATTCTTTCATACTAGGCTCAAATGTCTCCTCCTCCAAAAAGATTCT
The DNA here is from genome assembly GCA_004027455.1 of Hydrochoerus hydrochaeris. Classification (NCBI taxonomy): domain Eukaryota; kingdom Metazoa; phylum Chordata; class Mammalia; order Rodentia; family Hydrochaeridae; genus Hydrochoerus; species Hydrochoerus hydrochaeris. The sequence goes on from PVLA01017080.1 coordinate 2,894, forward strand.
CTTGTTCTTTACAGATAGATTTAAGTGTTTCTTCTTCTATGCCTTCACTGACACTAGTACAACTATATTCATTTATGCAGTTCATCCTGGTGTTTTAATCCCATATTTACATCCCATTTCAGATTTTGAGCACTTTGGGAGCTGTTCTTTCTATTTTATCTTCTGTTCTCAATACCTGCCATGTAGATGATAATAAAGCAATTTAAATTTTTAAAATTATCTTAAAAAATTTAAAAACTCTTCTAAAAGTAAAACTTAGTTTTTCCTAAAGAAACAATATTTGCACACATAAATTACATTAGCTGGTATATAATTAAGGGCCAAAAATAAATAATGCAGGTATTTAAAATATGATGTGTAATAAATAAAAACCAGAAAATTTGGGGAGGATTCATCATGGAGCTCAGTAACTATTTAGTGATTGAAGGGGCATTTAGGTCATTACTACTGGGCTTTTTAGACTTCCAAATTAGGATAAAATAAGTTAAAATAAGAAAATTTGGTCAACATGTAAAGTGTTAAAATACTCATTCAAAAATTCATTTAGTTGATTAATCATAGTTTAATTTTACTTTGAAGATTACTACTTAATCAATCATAGCCTAAAAGTAGGGACATGGTACTGGTTTCCAAATTTTTAAGCTATGTATATTTATTTGGCAGTGTATAGTTGTTTTCCAAGCAGTCTTAACTGAATGTCCATATATAAAACAGGATTAGGTTAGAAAGGAAAAGTTAGAAGGCCTAAACATTTTTAGCAAAGCATGGCTTTCCCTAAATCATAGATGTGTGCTAAATCTCTCTGAGAGAAACTATAGCCTTTAAAATCCAGTTTAAAAACATCTTTGGAAGTAACAATTATTCATATGATAAATAACTTTATTTGATGAGTTGGAAGAGTATGGATTTTTTTAAAAATCTCAGAAGCTACCAATTCATAAAAAAATACAGCACACTAACCATTTGCTCAGTAGACAAATACACATTGACAGTCTTCTATCTGCCCGACAATGTGTTGACTGTGCATGGTCAAATAAATGTATACCAACCAATGCAGCCCTATAAAAACTGTTCTTGTTCATGAAAAAAAAAATTCTAAACTAGTACAACAAAATAATTACTCAGATCTCTGTGTAAGTAAAGTGGATGAAGAGGCTGAGAGGAATGAAACACAAGGGGAAAAGAATTTTTAAAAAGCAGCTTGAGATATACTGATAAAGCCATGAGCTAGGATATCTACTGGGCATTATCTCCGTGCTTTGCCCCTGACTGCACGATGGCCAGACCTTCTCCTTAAGGCATCTGCATAGCCAAGAAGTACCCCACTTCTCTTCCTATTTCTATTATTTCATTTTCTTTGTGTATTCTTTCCTCCTATTTTATAGGCATGTACTTTTCCTGAAGCTCACAGCTTGTTTAAATCTTTATTCTTTCCTCAATTTAGTGAATTAAGATTGTTTTGACGCTTCACTTAGCAATACTACACTGACAACTCTCCAGTCATCACCTCCTACACCCTAAGGTGGCCCATAAGACACCCCTCCTGGATGCTCCACTGCTACTTCACATCTCCAAAATTCAGTGTATCTTTTACCATTCTATTCAGACTTTCCCAGATTGATCCATAAACTGAAATTTTATCATCTGGCTCTGAATTTTTTGCATTATCTTACATATCAAAATCTGTCACAATTCTTTTTAAAACTGAATTAAGTTATCATTTCTAGTGTCATGATCCTAGGTTTGATAATCATCTCTCACTTATTACTCTGCATAGTCATCTTCATGTATTTTGGTTTTTTAAATTTTCATGCTAACTACAGTATATGCTATAATCAATGACAAGTCCTAATCTACTGATTCAGGCAAGACATTAACCATTCCCAAAATTATTGATGACCCCTACTGATTGATCCCATCCTACATGTAAAATTAGTCTTAATTCAACAACCTGGGGAATGGAGCATGCTTTATGTGGCCAGTACAGTTCACACTCCTCCAGCAGCCATGCCTGTTAATGATTCACAGCCATGCTCTTTTATCCAATTAAAAAAATATTTGCTTTCTCAATTACTTAACCCAAATTCCATTTCTTAAAGTAAATTTCAAATCACACTTTCTTTATAAGATGATCCAACATATATATATTAATATTCCTGAACTCTTGTAGCATTTTAGGTACTTCATGTCTGCTCTGATAATTTTCATTTATAATCTGATATACTGCTTTGCAGCTACTTTACATTGCTAGTCTTTTTCCTAGCTGTCTTTGAAAGAACATTTAGCCTTTTACCAGGGTGACTGTGCATTGGTAGAATTAGATTTTGTGAGGATTACTGGCTCTGAAACAACAGTAATTCCAGGAGTCCCAAAATACCGTAGTGTTCCACAAATTAGATCATGTGATCAGTGGAATTTTTAGGACAAGTTCATATTTTAGAGGGTTCCCAAACCCAGTCTATGGTTATTTTCCCAGTTCTCCAGTGCATAATTGAAAGAAACATACTCAGCAACTGGCAGAATCACCACATATATGTTTAATAAGAAGTATGCTGCTTCATTAAGAAGACATAAATTCTGGAAATCTTGCTATTTCTTAACATTATTTTTAAACGAAGCAAAGGTTTTTGAAAATATTTTCATTTTTTGCAATTACTTACTCTCCTGATGCTTATTTTACAAAGTTTACATCTTATAGGTCTCTTATCATATAGCCTGAGTAAGACGTTTTCTACCTGAATTCAGAAATGATCCATATATCAGCTTTGACTCCTTTTAGTTCTTTGATGATACTTATTTTTAACCATATCCTTTCTAAATCTCAAATACTTTTGAATATGATCCTTTATGAATAGTTTGATAGTTATTCAGTTATAGTCCCTGATAGCAGCCTTTTAAATAGATAATTTAAATTTGATAACTTACCATGTGTCAGTGTGTTGAGGATTTTCTTTTTGACAATGAGAACAGAAATATGTCATTCTGCTGTTCTCTCCTAAGCGACATACAGTAATTTTGCAGTGGCACTGACCGCAATTAGGACGCTTGTAAACCTTATAATGTTTAGAGATAGCTGATCCTGTTTTACAGCACTTAAAAAAAAAAAAGTTACACACAAAAAAAGTATTACGTAGAAGCCAGATATAGTCTTGAAAGTCAACTCTGAAAACAATCTGTCAAAATTTGAGCAAAAGGTATTGACAAGATATTTACTAATGTCTGTCAAACAAGATTTGTGCAAAATAATTGTCATTACACAATAATGTATTAGCATTCAAAGTTGTTCTTTGCATGGCTATCTTCTTACTAAATGGTAGATAAAAGTTCTATATTTTAAAATGTCTTTTGTCTTTTTAAGTTTGTCTTTAAAAAACCTAATTATAAGGTTATAAGAAAAAGACTAGATTAGCTTTAAATCTGACTATTTTTAGAACTCTGAAGCTGCTCACTCAGTTTCAAAGATCAAACACGTTTTCTAGGGAACAAAATTTAACAAGACTATTTTCTTTGTTGACTTGAAAAAGTATACATATATCCTTAGAGATTTGCTAGAAAGAGAATAAAAATTCATATAACATTTTACTAGAGATATGTTCCATTTTAGTACATGTTCTATTTCCAAAGACATTTTGCTATTTTCTGTCAGTTTTATTCTACTCACTTACATTTAAATTTCGTACCAAGAAAATATTGTGGGTTAACATCAGCAGTCAGAAAATTTAAAAGTTGAGAAGTAGGAACCACTATTTATGAGCTGAAAATTACACAAACTATTTATATTAATATAAGTAAAGTACTGAGATATTCAATTTAATCTGGGTAGAAAATGTGTTATTTTCTGCAGTAATTTTTCTCTAGAAGAATAAACAAACCTGTATAGTTTTAGATATGTAAACCGTTAGTACTTTAGGTGTTCCTGCTTCTTTAAAAATTACTTTTTTAAATATAACATAGAATCATGTATACTGCTTAATATTCTATTTCTCTGCTTAACATATTTTGAATAGTTTCCCTTCCTTTTTGAACACAGTAAAAGAATTCTGAATACAGAAAACAGATTGTGACAGACTTATCAAGCATATTTTATTTAAAAGATAAAATGTGCTTATTGAATTCTACATATGCAAACACACAACTTTCAAAATCTAGCAGTTAGCAATACTTCATTCTCAGAACAGTTTTGGTTGTAAATATTACCCAGTTGTACATATGAAGAAACTAAATTTAAATAGTTTCTAAATAATCTAAATCACTGATAAGTAACAAATTCTGAACTTGAGACTATTCTAATACATTTATCTCTTTATGGTTTTTATATTTTATACATGTAAAAATAGAGCAAGAATCTAAAGAAAATGCTAACATGATTATTCCCCATTTTGGTCTAAAGATAATTTAACCTAATCATAGTTAGACAAATTTGAACTGACCTATGACCTCGAATTTCCAAATGATAATTATGCCCCCAAAATGTCACTCTTCTTTATTGTACCTCTATACTCTTACCACTAGATGGCTATATACAACTTTTACATTTTTGGTGCAATCAAAAGGGAAACCATTAACATTGAAGTACTTGGCAATTTTAATTTTGATTCTTACCCGGTAAAAGAGAATGCTGAAATCACGTACCATCTTCACAAGGTGATGGGTCTGTTCATCTGTTAACTGAAAAACCTAAAAATGGGAAAAAAAATAACAGCATAATTTCATAATTTATTACTTCAGGTGAGTGCCATTTTGGAGTTCTGTTAAAGAAAACTGTACAAAAATTTAAGATGCACGCATATCTTCAAGAATTGTTTCTTACATATTTAATGTAATTAATTAGCTTCATTTTTGGTTATAACAATAATGATAAAAATATCATTTCTATTTATACATTTTAATTCTAAATTCAAATACTTATTGAACATTGTGCATCAGATATCATCAATGCTCCAGCATTGCCTACCAGCCACTTCAAAAGTCTTGCTGAATTTGAGAAAAGAAATAGAAATAAAACAGAAAGGAGGGAAAAGTACTCACAGGAGTAGATGACCATCAAAATGAAGCTTTAAAAAGATATGAATTTATATTTATGTCTTAATGTGAAACACCTGTTAACACTTTGAAGAGCTCAGAAACAGATCTTACTGAAGAATCCTTTATTGAAGAATCCAAAGTGTGATGTGAATATCAGGGTTACCTTCGTAGAATTAATTATCATTTGGCCCATGTGCTTCTGATAGTAATACCAAAAGAAATTATGTCTCATGCTTTGCTCTTGTTTTTTTGTGTTTCAATACACACACACACACACAAATAAATTATCAGGGAATATAAAAATAAAATCAAAGCATCTAATCAACACAATTATTCTAAAAGTTTTTATGTTAACTATTTAACTTTTAAAACTTACTCATTTTAAAAACATTCATTTCTTAAAATATCTTGTATACATATTAGGTCTTACCTACCAATGTTAAAGTTACTTTTTCAATAATTGCAGCTATTTTTTTAGGAAGCTAATAATTTTAACTTCAGAAATGTCAGTTTTAATTTTTCAAACATTACCAATAAATGAATGGCTGGATGTAAAGATCAAAAGTAAATCCTTAGCTAATTACAAGTAACACTAACACTGCTCCAGGTTGTTTTTTAAAAAAACATTTTCCACAGAGGTCTAAGTGATTTGAAAACATTCATTCCCAGCCGGGCATAGGGTATACATTGGTGATCCTGACACTCTCAGAGGCTGAGGCAGGACTGCAAGCTTGAGCCCTGTCTGGGCCATTTACTGACTTAGTACTAAAAAAATGTAAAAAAAGAAACCTTCTTTTTTGCTAAGAATTTGTTTAATTACTGCCGCATTAAACTAAATTATTCCCAAAGAGAGAATCTTTTTGAAAATTATGGGTTTCTTTAAAAACTTAATTCTTACTGATTTGGTTTTTACCAAAACCATTTAGAAAGTACATGAAACGAAGAGATATCTTTACATGTAAATTAAAAATAAGTTGCTTTTTTTTTTTTATCGGTACCCAGGATCGAACTCACGACCACGGGCTTGCAAGGTAGACACTTATGCCGCTGAGCTAAATCCCCAGCCCCAAAAATAAGTTTTAAAAAATTAAAAAAATAAAAATAATTTACTTAATAGCAATTATATAACAGCAAAAATAATTAATAGTAATAGTTAATTGAGTTAAAGATAATTTAGTTAATAACAAATGGATAAAAACCCTGATGTGAATTCTTTGTTGGAAAATAAAATACATGTATTCTCCGTGCATTCAGTTTCCAATCTCTCTTGACTTTCTCAGAACATCTATGAATCACCACTCTCTTGTCTATGACTTTAATATTTTTCTCTCCCAGTTCTTTTCTTCCCCCATCAATATATAAATCAGTTCAAACCTCTCTAGTTGAAAGACAAGAGAAAAACCCAAAATCCAAAATCTATTCCTTGTCCTGGTGTCCTCTTTAGCAGTTTAATATTTTTGTCTTCATATCAATCTAAATTATTTGAGAGTTTACTAATTTTTGTCCCATTTGCTTACTGATTGCTTAGTCCTTAGTCTCTGCTATCTGAATTTCAGTTTTATCACTCTCTTGAGCCAGGATTTTCTGCTATCCTCATGAGCTAGAATAGATGAGTATTAGGAAAACATGAGTATGTGTAGAGTATGTATTTAATATGCCAGATAGAAAAAAAAATTGTGAGCTTCATTTATGCACATATTCTTCAATTTATGCACACATTCTTCAATTTCTGTTTAAAGACTATCAAATGCCAGACTCTGTTCTCTAGATGTTTGCATGAGTCACTGAACAAGACAGATTTATGCTTTTTGGAGACTGTATTCCAGTGGAAGGAGACACATTTTATTAAAACAACAAACATAACAACTAAATATGTTGCGTCTGAGAGTGAGACATGGTATAAAAAACACAGAAAGGGAAGCAATTTAAGGCTGCCTGGGAATGTGAAGCGGGAGGGTGACGCCCACTGCAGTTTTGAGAAGGTGTTCACCACGGGCCACACCGAGACGTCACATGAGAGAAAACTTGAAAGGCATTTGCAGCCTGAGCAGAATGTATCAATGAAACATAAATTTAAGTGTCCACACTGGACCTTTGATACTATTAAAATATAGAGGACTAATTAAAAAATATGTATGACCTACTTTAACAGCTGGATGGAGACCACTGTCAAAGAGAGCTTCATTTTTGATGATGTTCCCCACGCCAGGCAACACTTTCTGATCCAATAGCACATCACAGAGCATCCGATCTTTCTGTTTTTTAACTTCACTTTCTGCTCTTAAGAAACTAAATTTAGGTGAACACACATCTAATTCTCCCATCATTCTTATTCTCTGTTGGATTTCCATTGAGTTTCTGCAGAAAGGAATATAAAACACATTAATCATAAAGTTTGGTTTACAATTTCAGTGTCATTTGAAATGAGCTTTAACACAAATATAAAAACTTTACGTTAATCATGGTGTAAGGGTTCTATGGGTAAATGAACACCCGAACAAATTTCATTATTTGAAGGCTCCTTTATAATGAAGCTTTATCAATTACAAGCTATTTACTTAGTAACAGATGATGTCCAAGCTCTGCATATTTTATTTTATTTTTTTTTACCTCAGTTCTACTGATGAGTCAAAGAAACAAATCAAATCATCGGTGAACTGCAGTTCAAAAACAGAAGAAACTCCATTTTTATTTTTGCATGGAAGTAGATTAATCATGATGGAACCTTTCATTCCAAAATGAATCCTGAAACAAAATCAAATCCATTTTGAGTAGAAGCTTATAATATATTGAAATATTTCCTTGACTTCATTTTTGGGACTATAAGCAAACAAATGTTAGTAGTAAGGATAGGTATTTAAAGGACAAAAAAAATTATAGCTAATATTATCATACAGTTTTCAATTATAGCTTTGTATCTTTATAAAGCCACAAATGTGAAAGTTAGTTTTCAATCTCCAAATAACTTCTAGAGAAATAACGCCCCCAAATAAGCACAGGAAAAATAGATCTGGCTCTTTTCTTTTAAGATGAAGTATCTTTTATTCACAGAATGGTCTAGCATCTCTCAGTATTTTCTGATTTGAAGGCTTAAGATAAGCCTAAATTGCCTATAGTTTGTGCTTATAAATTCTTCAAAGCTATTAGCTTTCAAATTCTTTATTTCTAGCCACAATTATTTAGAAATGTTTACTTATTGCAAAATAAGATCTACAGTTTAAAGCATTATTGTTTTGGGCTAAGCAATGAAACAATTTCCTGCAGAATCTTATATATAAAAAAAAAAAGGCAGTAGGGAGGGGAGAGAAAGAGGCCATGAAGAAATAAGACAGAACAACTCAAAATGCTATTGTCTTCAATTCTTTTCATTTTCTTTTACTTTTATATATATTGGGAAAAAGGGATTTATAAATATTTACAGTTAGCTTTAAAGTCACAAGGCAGTGATGGAAAATTCATAAGCCTTCAGATTGCATAGGATTGATTAGAATCTCCGGTTTTAAAAAAAAAAAAAGTGATTTTGTGAGACCTCCAGTGATGAAGATCAAAAATGATTCTCAAGATGAAATACGGTGTTCTGCCTTTCAAATATGTCTCTTATAGCTTTGTTGAGTTAATAAATATGGTTCCTTTGGCAGCAAGTGTTATTGCTGCGGCTTCTAATTCCAAAGCACCATGTTATAGTATTATACAAGGTTAACCAGTCTAACTTTAAAAATGTAGGTTTTAAACTCTGTGTGCCCTACTATCAATCATAAATGCATTTTACATGCCCCATAGTTCTTGTCAGGAAAAATGTGTGCCTGTAAGTACTCTATAATTTAGCTTATGGAAGCCCAGGCCCAGTGAATGGTATACAGCTGTCATGCCCAGAGGCCATCGTATCTAAAATCTTTTCAGCTCCATGCCTCATAAAGTGGATTCTAAATCACTTTCCATAATGAAGCCACATTCACATCAAAAATATCAAAGGTTAAGACCCAATTCAAATGCAGAAGTAGCTTCAAAAAGACCTGTAAATAAAGTAAGTATGCCTTTGTCTTATAACACTTAACAATTTAGGAGAAAATGCACATAAAATAACGATTCTCTCATATTTATTTGATAGGTAAAAATTATGATAACTAAGCCTCAATAAACCAACAAATTTAGTGTCTGAGTTACTTTTATCTCAAACTAAGAACATAACAATACCATGAAAAATTTCAAGTTACAGTAGGTGTCTATACTGTTATAGCATACGGGATTTTTATAGACCAGCACCTTGGGCCATAATATAGTCAAGAAAGGGACTTTTGATAGAGTTTTGATTTGCTTTTCAAGATTTCAAAATTAAAACTACTGGAGGAAAATTTTATTAGAACCTTAGTTCTATCTCTTAATTGTCCTCAAACTCCTTATAGCTCTAACCAAAATTGTTATCTGAGACCATTTACTTTGTATAATATAGCTCTGCCTGCTAAATGGAGGCACCTGGTCTAAGGTGGGTATTAAGCCAAACCTGGACTGATCACTATCTCTACCTCTGACCCTATGCCTTTGATACCAATGATTTAGGAATGGATCCCTATCCTAAACTAGGTTCATCAATATCCAAGCTAGATTCATTAGTTCTCTTGATGAAGGCATGGATTTGGGGCATAAATTAGTTTTTTGTTATTAATGGAAAATCTCACATCGGAGCTATGTGTGGAAACATTTCCATGTGGGAATGGGGCACCAGAGAACCTAGGGAAAACTTTCAGGCAGAGAGGAAATCTAAGGAGATTTCAGTGAGGAGCAGAGTTAACAAGGAAATGAAGACTCCTAATAGCTTTAGTCTTTTCTTCTAGCTTTCCCTCAAGCCATCTATATTGTTCTCAGATTTCACAAGATGTCCTGTATTCTTACAATTAATAATTGAACTCACTTGAGTTATACTTTTACAGTACAGTATTTGTAAAATCTATGCTGAAACTCAAAAATTTGTAAATAAGATTTGGTGTTAACCATGCTAAGAAGGAAAAAGGGAGCTTTATTACTTGGAATATAGAAGGCTTAAAGTAGACACAACTCTCACTCTAACGAGAGAAAAAGCTACATTATTAAGAAAAATCATACATTGTCTTAAGTCTATTAGAGATACTAGTTGTAAGGTAATCAGCTAAGTTAAATTCCAAAGAGGGACAAGACCTTCTGAGAAAAGTTAAAGCAAACGTTTTTACAACTGTATTAGGGCCCAGGAGAAAGAGAAGGCTACCATAAGAAAAAAAACAAAACAAAACAAAACATAAGAAATAAAGAGTTAAATCTCAGCCAGCTTTTTACATACTATGTGTGGACTACTGTTACAGTTTAGAATCCCCACAGTCCCAGTCACAGGGTAGCACACACCCACGGACACCCTTAGTGAGATGGGTGTAGAGAGAAGAATGAGGGCAAGAGAGCTGAAAGGACTGCCTTTTGTGGCATGACACCTGTCTTTATGAAACCCTGTCTGCTTTCTGAATGCTTCTCTAATAAGAAGAAGAAAAAAAAAAAATCCTAGGAAGTATTAAGCTGCTGTATCCAAGGGAATGCAGAAACAAAAACCTGTCTGTCTCTGAAATTGGATCTAGAAATCTCTCTGCCCTCACCATAAACTTTGCACTGAGCAGCAACCTTGAGCAGATTGCCACAGGGCCACAGTAGGAAACCTTTTGCCACCAGGCCTTGGCAAAAGTATGATATTGCTGAGAGCAAGGGCAGAAAAAGCCATCTATCCCTAGGGTTGAGGCACAAAATTCTAGTTTCTCAGAAGAGAAACCTGCTTCCATTGGAAGAGGGGTAAAGGTCTCTAGGACACAACCAAGAACATCAGAAAGCAGGGCAAAGTTTGGAAAAGAGGAAGCAGAAATCTTGAATGCTATATGGATAGGGCCAACCCAAGACTAAAGGAGGTCACGAGCCCTCCATTGTCATGAGCCTCTTGCTAAGTAACTAGTAACAGTGGTCAACCACCAGGGAAAGGCTGGAGTGGAAATTCCCTCTGTCACACATGTGTCAGGGTCAGCGGAGACTGACGTAAGAACATGAAGAAGCCATCAACAGCCACTGAGGACATACACTAAACATCAAGCAGCAGCAACAGCTGCAGTTGAGAAGTCAGTAGTACAATACCAAATATAACCATAACTCACCAAAACTAGTATTCACTCAACTGCCTACATCAATGACCTGAGAGACAGTCATTGTCATTTCTGAGCTTAAATGTTATATAGCACAAGCTCGTCTAGAAATGATATCTGGGATATAGCTCTTGTTTTTCTGTATATATATCTTTGGGTTCAAAAAAGTGTAAATAAGACACAAAAACAGATTTTAAAAGTCCAAAATCAAGAGTGAAAACAATAAATAAAATCTAAATATGTCACCAATGTCACTTTGAGATAGGTGACTAAAAAGTAATTTTAAATTAATTTAAAAATTAAAATGTTAATTATAGTCAGTTTTATATTATGTATCAATCATTAATATATTAATAATATGAAGTGGTATAAAAGCACATGAACAGATGTGAAATTGCAGCAGGAAAATAAAAAATCTGCTATCAAAGATAAAGAATTATTTCCATGAACAGACCAGCAGGCTATATACAACAGAAGAAAATCTAAGTGAACATGAATATAAATAGAAATTATTCAACCCCCCCCCCAAATGTTTGCTTTTAGACAGGAAATGTAAGAGGAAACATATTTACATTCGTTTCCCATTTCTAGTGTTCTTTTTTCTCTAGATTTAAATTTTCATCTATTATATAGTGCTTAAGCTGGACAGACTTTCTTTTGCATGTTGTATGCTTGCTACTGCTGGCCTCTCTCATTTGGTTGGCTTGTTGGTTGGCTGGAGTCTTTTATTACACCTTCAGTTTTGATGGACATTTTTGGTAAATTTAGAATTTTCAAGAGTTTATTATCCTTTTGGTAATTCAATGAATTTGCTTTGCTGTCTTCTGCTCTGTGCAGTTTCTGATGAGAAACCCAATGTATGTTTTCACTTTGTTCCTTCATATATAATACTTCTTTTTAATGTGATTGCTTCCAGTATTTCTCTTCATGCTTTGTAGCACACTGGCTAGGTATGTGTGAAGCCTATTTGTTTTTGTTTGAGGTTCTTTGAACTTCTGGGTCTGAGATTTGATAAAGAAAATTCTTGGTCACTTAACTCTTCAAAAATGTCTTCTGCTTTATTCTTTATTTGTTCTAGGATTCTAGCTACAAATATTTTAAGCCATTGGACCTTGTTCAATAGCGCCATTAATTCTGTAAAATTCTTGACTGTAACTCAAAAGAAAAACAAAAAGCAAAAAACTTTTATTCTCACATTCGTCTCTTTTTAAGACTCCAAATATATTAGAATCCAAATACCATTACACATTTGGTATTGTGCCAAATGTGTAATGGTATTGTGCCAATACCAAATTTGTTGAAACTCTTCCAGAAAATCAGACAGGAGGGAAAAACTGCCAACTCATTCAAAGGCCAACATTATCCAAATATCAAAATTACACAAAGATGCTAAGAAGAAAACAATCCTATGGGCCAATATGTCCTAAGAAGACAAAATACAAGACTCTTCAATAAAAATCAATCTCCTAATGTATAAAGGACAATATATCATGACAAAGTGGAAAGTATCCTGGAAATGCATAGCTCATTTGGAACTCAAAAATCAATCAGTATAATTGACCACATAAACAAATTAAGAAAAGCAATTATCATGACAATACATACAGAAAAAAGTATTTGAAAAATGTAATATGCAGTCAAAAAACAAATTCTCAACAAAGCAGGAATAAGAAAGAACTTTTTTCAATCTAACAAAAGGTACTCTGAAAAAATAAAGTTATCAGAGAAAGTAAGGTAAAGGTATCTTTTCTCATGATTTTTATTTATCAGACTGAGGTTTCTAGCCATTGTAATTAGGAAGGAAGGAAGGAAGGAAGGAAGGAAGGAAGGAAGGAAGGAAGGAAGGAAGGAAGGAAGAAGAGGTTAGCAAGAAAGAATAAAACCACATAGATTAACAGACACTACCGTTGTCTACTTATTAATCCTAAAGATGTACTCCTCCCAAACAAACAAAAACTGCTAGAATAACTTGGTTTAGCAGAGTGTAAGGTCAATAGGTACAAAAATTATTGTTCCAAATGTCATTCCATATACTAGTAATGAACAATTGGAAATTCAAATTTAAAAAGAGTATCCATCACAAGAGGACCAAAACTTAATTTGATTAGAAAAATACAATGTTTGAAACTGAAAACTATAAAACACTAATAAATGAAAGTACAAACATAGAGAATACTGTTTTAATGGAGAGGATGATAATATTATTCATTTATAAATTATCACCCAATTAATCTTATAAATTCAATATAAAGTCAATCAAACCTCTAGAAATACCCAAAGAGCATTTTATAGAAACCAACAAGTCTAAAATTTAGAAAGACAAATTAACTAAAATAGTAAAAGTCATTTCAAAGAGAGAGAGAGAGAGAGAGAGCAAGCGAGATGAATATACTAACTTTTAATTTATTTAAAGCTACTTCAACTGAGACAGTGTACAGCTGGTCAAAGAAAAGACACATAAATAGGCATGAAAATTCATTAAAGAACATGGTGAGTTCAGAGACAGAACCATATTTATGGTTAAACTGATTTTCAAGCAAGTTGTAAAGAAATTCAATGCAGAAAGGATAATCTTTTCAACAATAGAACTAGAACAATCAGATATGCACAAAAAAGTATACTTTAACCTTGGCCTATATTACATGAAAAAACACCTCACAATTCTAAGCATAAGAGCTAAGACAATAAAACTCCCAAAGAAAATAAAGGAGAAAATCTTAGTGAATTTGTACTGGGCAACTGTTTCTCTTTACTGTTCACACACACACACACACAAAAAAAAATATGAATGATAAAAGAAAAATCTGCAAATTAGAATTCATCAACATTACAGGTTTTGATCTTCAAAAGACATGGTTAAAAAAATGATGAAGAAGCCATATACTGAAAGCAACTGCTTGCAAAATATGTATCTGGTAAAATGCTGACATCTGGAATACATAATAAACACAACTCAGTCACACAAAGACATACCCAATAAAAGGCAGGAAACTAGCATTTCATAAAACACACAAATTTGCAAATAACAACAACAACAAAAATACAAAGTGTATGTGGGCATTGTGGCCAAAAAATCACTTTCTAGAAGTAATGCTGACTGACCCTAAAAGTCAAGTGGACACGCTGGGTAAACGGAAGACATTTACTACCCTAACGTATACAATTAACCTTAAAATTTTTTATACTTCGATTTCTTCCAGCATGTATATGAGAGATTGCACTAAATATAACAAAGCTTTAAAAACCTTTTACAAGTAGTTTATAATAGAGCCAATAAAGATATTTTAGCAAACTAAAAGTGGTTTTTATCACATTAAAGTTTATACTACTTCAAAGCCAATAAAACTAGAAAACTGATTTATAAGGCAAAACGCAGTATTTCAGATACAGTTTCTAGTCTTCAAGTACATATGCTTATAGTCATATAAATAACAAATTAGAAAAAGCCAAGCGTTTTGTAGAATTATTTAAAAATATAGCTTTAAAGTATTAGACTAACATATAACATTTTGATTGACGATGACAGTTTTTAGGTTACATATGTTTGAGTGAATAGGTATTGGTACTGCACATGTATACACAGTATTGTCAAAATATATACCCAAAGTTAATAAGGGTTATATCTGACAATGGGAAAAATATACATATATATATATACATATATATATATATATATATTGTAGTTAAGGATTTGCAAAGAAAACAATTACATATAGGACACATAATAATTTATAGTATTATTTTGTAATAGTCACCCAAGAGTTAAAAACAAGAAGAAAGAGTGCAGGAAATCTGTCCACACACTAAGACCAAGGAGTCCAGCTGAGGGCCTAGATACCACAGCAATATCCTGCATGAGTCCAGCTAAAGACCTAGGGCCCATGACAATGCCCCCTGCAAGTCCAACTGGTCTGTTTCACAGATTTGCGCTGGGAAGGCCCAAGTGTCAGAGGTGAAAGCTAGAAAGTCTGCCAGCAGGCTGAGGGATCTGTACTGGAGGCAAGAAGCAACACTCGAAGTAAGAACCAAAGCTCCCCTCAAAAGTACCACAGCCCTCCTCAGCAATGACAAGGTTCCAAGCTCCTCTGATGATGAGAACAGCCGAGTTCATGCAAGGAAACTAGCTTGACAAGCTTCTCCTGGAGACTGAACAGCACACATCTTCCCCTCCTGAGCCAGGAAGTGGAAAAGACCAGAGCTCCCCCAATGTGAACCAAAGTCATTCTCAGCAACAGCAAGGTCTGGACCTCCTCTGATGATGAGAACAGCCAAATTCATATCAGGAAAGAAGCTCAACAAGCTGCTCCAGGAGAACCAACAGCAACAGGAGAACCAGCAACACCACAGAGAACTGACGATACTCAGCTCTTCCTCTCTAGTTCTTTTTTATCTTGGCAGCAATCCTCAGGTGGGCCATCCACACTCAGCACCATGCTGATTCAGTTCAGCTGGTATTATTACAAGTTGACCAAGAGTTATCAATCCACCA
>PVLA01017081.1:0-18546 GCA_004027455.1 Hydrochoerus hydrochaeris
GTGAGGCATCCTTGATGGACAGGAGTGTGTGGTCGTGGAGCTGCTTTTATCTCAGCCTGCATGTCTACACTGGGACTCCTCCGATGGTGGCAGGCACACAGGTGTGTTTGTCTGGTTCTCCTGGTGGGCACTGGCTGCCTAAAGGAAACAAGAGTCTCAAATGGTGGCCTGTGGCACTCAGGGGTGTATCTGGCTTTGTTTGTCTGCACTGATTGCTATGGGAAGCAAGTGGGTGTGCAGGACCCTGTTTGAGAGTTTTAAAATAAAATAGTTCCTGCTTTTTTTGTGTGTGTGTGATACTTGGAGTGGAACAAAGAGCCTACATGCTTAGCCCAATTCCCAGTCCTTTTTCCATTTTGTGTTTTGAAACAGGTCTTTTTAAGTCACTAAGTCACCCAGAGTGTGCTCACACTTATGGTTCTGTGCCCTCAACCGCCCAGAGTGCAGAGATTACAGCCATGAACCACTGTGCCTGACTAGATTTCTTCTTATAGAATTATGAAAATAAATTCCAGATGCAAAAAATCATAAATTTATGCCTGCCTTTTTAAAAAAGTCAGAAGACAATATTGGAGAAAATATTTATGATTTAGACTGGAAAAATTTTCTGACCTTAGTAATTTAAATGAACCAACAAATGTGGCTATTTAAAAATAGGGCTGCTTCTGAATGATCAGAAGGATCAGAAGACACCACAGACAAAATCCAATGACTGGATATTATTGTGGAGAGGATATTTGAATCTACTTTAATGAAAAGGCAGAATGCAGAACCCACTTCTACAAATAACAGAAAGTTAGTGACCAAGAGATGAAGAGTTGAATGTGCAAATAAGAAATTTTAGAAATTATATGAACACTTAAATACATGGCCAACTTCAGTAGCAAGCAGGAAAATGCCAAATTATACATACAATGAGATTTTGTTTTTACTTTTTAGCTAGGGAGAGCCTAAAACACTTGATGATTTTAATATTGTTAAAAAATGAGCAGCAGCAGACTGACTCACCTACTTCTGGTAATTTCATCACTTCAAAAATTTACTTGAGGATAGTTATTAAAATTAGAATCCCAAGACTCTTGATTCATGATGTCTTTATTTGAAGAGACTCTGAATGATGTGCACATTTAATCATGCACAACATACTCATCATAGAATTTTTCTTGGTCATAAAACAAACCAATCAAATAGAGGAAAGTTTCAATAAAACATGACAAACAATGGACTTCATATGTAGTTAAAATAATTAGGATTTTGATATATCAATAAAGAGAAGTCTGGAAAACAATTTTAATTGCAAAGACACACTGAGAATGACACATCTAGTATGACAATAACAGAAAACAAATTATTCAAAATCAATATAATTTTATCTTATATGTGTATGGATGAGTGCATGTTTGTATGTGTGAAAGCTATTTTCAGAAGTGATTGGAAGAATACTATCCAATTCATTATAGTGCATTTTTCTTGTCCAGGGGAATAAATAGCACAGGAGTGTTTTACTTTCAATTTTTATATTTTAATTTTATAATAAACATATTCATACAAGATGGCACAATTAAAATGAACAATAAACATAAAAAGCATGTCACACTAAGACTAGTCTCTTACTGGGGCCAACAAAGTGATATTTTTATTTTCTGTCTCTTTCAAAACAAGGGAATTCTAATGGTGTTTTTCTTTTCATCCTATGAATTCCCTGTGTCCTTACATATTTATGACAGTGGTGCCACGATAACTTATCCTTGATCCCACGCTACTCTTTCTGTGGCTCCCATATTTTGTCCCATCACATCATTCCTGGCTTCTCTTTGGTCCTCAGTTATTCCTTCTTTACTATAACTTCAACTCCTTCTGTAACCTTGGTTAAGACTCTGCTATCCTAAATGGTAGATACTAAACTCCACTTTGTTCAGCTTACATGGCTGTCTAAGCAGATGAACCTTTCCAGTCCTTAGTTTCCCCGCCCAACAAGGAGTGTTTTATTCCTTAGTCTGTGCCCTAGTCAAAGGAGAGTAATATATGCAAAGAAGGATAGGTGACTGATAATTGGAGCCTAATAAATGTTGGTTCTCTTCCCTGCCAGACAGAAAAGAAAATTAGAATTATAAACACCAGAAATAATGCAAATTTCCAAAGTTTCAGTGTTGTGGACAATATCTATAATTGAGTTGCTTAGAAATAATTTTTCATCTCCTTCATATAGAAGTTTTTATTTTTTATAGTGGACATGAGAATGCAGAGATACCTATATCAAGAATATTTGACAATTTTTCTTCTGCTTTTGTTTATTAGAGGAAAATGCTACTCTGCGATCCAAAGGCAGCACTATCACACACACACTGGCACCATCAGGGAAGGGAATGCTTAATTTCAATGTGATGTCCTGTTGCAAGAGAATCAAAGCCTTGCTGAGGTCATAAATCACTAACAGGTCAACCTAGCTCTTTTGAGACTCAGCATTTTCAGACTTTCTCCTCTGTCAATGTGAGACTACCTGCTAATGTGCTAAAAAGACAAAGCCAATTAACTTCTAAAAGAGAATTCTTCAGAAAATGTGAGAAATTGAACACAAGTGCAAGAAAGTAGCTTTTTCTGATCATATTCAGAGCAGGTGGTATGGGATTTGGTACAATACAAAGGTTTTGCATTAGGGTAGTTTAGACTTGAATTCTCTGTAGGCCAAATGCTATTTGAGTACATGTCCTGGTTACTTTTCTCTCATTGCTGCAAAGATTTATTTAACTCATTGTTTGTGGAAGTTGCAGTCCATAATCAGCTGGTACCAAGGCAGGGTGTCATGGCCCTGTGGCAGCACTTCAAGGTAGCAAGCAGAGCAAAATGAGGACAGAGCACATTTCTTTTCCTCCTGTATTGTGTACGCAGGCTATGCTCCTCCCCCAGGGTGGTTGTAGCACTCACATAATCTCTGTGTCCTCATCTTGCACAGGATGAGGATATTTACAAAGAATCCTGGCTCTCTGATGAGTCTCTTACTTAAACTTCTAGATGTCTCAAATTGACACAATGTATCAACCATAACTACATTTTAAGCTAATTTCAGCTAATTAGATTTTAAGAGTTTTAACACTGAAAGGATGATTGTATGAGAAAAATGCATGTTTATTAGCTCATTTTTGCCATTCTACAATGTGTACATACATATATTTCAAAAGACCATGTTCTACAGACACAGAAACAATCCAATTAATTTTAATAAAATGAAACAGAGAATGAAAAGAAGAAATTAACTGCCTCTGAAACAACAATGAGTACTCAGGTCAGGGTTTCTTCAAAGAAAATTCTCCAGAAGCATTAGTTGTTTTCATCATCATTACCATGACCACCATCAAATCATTTTATCATTAGTATCTTCAATATCATCATGCTCATTCATTCATTCATTTAGATTTATTTATTTGTTCATTTATTTTGAGACGGTCTGGCTTTGAACCCACGGTGTAGCTTCTGCTGGCCTTGAACTCCTAGTGAACATCCTGCCTCAACCTCCTGAGTGCTGGGATTGCAACCATACACCACTATACCAGGCTCATCATCATTATTTTACATGATCTTATGGCAGTTGAACTCATTAGTGGACAAGTCCTCTGCAGAGTGTGCTGCCCTTCCTATCCAACCAACTTCCAAACACAGGAGACTTCTGTGGGGCATTTCAGTTTAAAGTGAACCATGCCCCACCTTGTTCCCCAAAAGGCTCTCAGATCTACCTCATGGAAATGAATTGAGTTTCTCACTTAGAGTCAAGTTGGCATGTTATAGGAGATCCAGGGTTATTGAAGTCCCGCAGAATATTCTTATCAAAAAACAAAAAAACAAAAACAAAACCAACCATTCTTACCAGTAAGGGGCAGGGCCATCACTTGATTCTCAATGAAGAGGGTCAGCATCCAGCAACAGGCCAAGCCAAATAAGAGGAACAGGCCCCCGTGCACAGACAGAACCAGAACCAGGGCTTGAATTGGAAATCCTGCACTGCAGGACAGGGAAGCCCCCTGAAACTGTCCCTCCCCATGGCCAGATCATGCTCGAGTCCATGACCCATAAAACAGGATGCCCAGGGAGCCTCGAAGGCAGTCCACTCACCACACCATAGCAGCATCCAGCCCCTTGGAGCCTCCTCCACAGCTTTGCCCTGGGTTGGGAGTGCCACATAGGACAGGCTTGGGCATGGCCACCTCTGCACCTTCTGGTGGGTGGGTGGCTGAGCCAGCTGTTTCTGCACAGGGGTGGGACCTTTGTTGACAAATGCCATCTGTGTAGGTAGGTTGTGATTCTGTGGGGGGAGCTCTCCAGACCACAGGATGTATGGAGCACAAAGAAGCCTCTCTTCTGCCACTGGCACCTGTTTCTCCTATAGGGTGGGGTGTGACCACTGCTTCCACAGGGTGGTCACTCTATTGGTTTTTTCTTCCAGGGAGTTCATTCTTCTCCCTGGGGCAGTGTAAACCCCACCCACAGGCTGGGCATACTGCCCTCCCTGGGTCACTCTTCCCCACTCAACCATGTCTTTCTGCCATTTCCTCACCTGGACAGGAGGCTTCTCAACCTTCCTGTCCTGCTCCTCCTTTAACTCATGCACCTGCCCAAGGCACAGGGGACAGCAGATGGAGGGAGGGACTGGTGACCTCAGACACTTCTAGCACTCTAGGACCTGTCCCATTTTTCCTCTTCTGGCCCAAGCAGCAGTGCACTCTTTGAAACTCTCCCACTGAGCTATAACAGGCCCAGTCCTCAAATGCAGAATTCTTAGCACCTGAAATTGTTCTCCTCTGCACTCTGACCCTCTACTGCCATTTCAACCCCATCCTCAGCTGCCTGGCCAGCCATGACACACAGCTGCATGTGGGTGACATTCTGCACCACTGGCTGTTTTAGGTTTTATGCTATTAGAAACTTACTATTTTGTTCACCAGAAGGCAGTCAAATTTCTTGCCTTTTTGAATCTCTCTTTATTATGGAAAGAAGAGCAATGCTACTCACAAAAACAATAAGCCAATGTGTTCACATCCTTCTGCATACTTTCTATAGAACACTCTTATATGCATCATTTGATTAATGCTGCCAACAGCCCTACAACACACTGTGATAATCACTTAGTCACTCAACAAACAAACAGTTAACATGGCTAAACAACAAGAGAAAGAAATGAAAGAAAAGAGAAAGAGAAAAGTCACTGTGGTATAGGTCAGTAACCTCAAACACTGGTGGTGTTGCCATAGCAGGATAAGAATGAGGGAAGCCTGAGGGTATAAAAGTAGTAAAATACATTCTCAAATAGAAATAATAAAAAATAAAATGGACTCAGCATGGAGCCCTGTGCTTAATCCCTAAATGTCCCAGGGTGGGGGGAAGAGATCGTAAAAGGCTGGGGTGCAGCTCAGTAATAGAGAGCTTCTTCTGTGTTTTAAGTCTGTGAGTCTAATCATCAGTCTCTCTCTCTCTCTCTCTCACACACACACACATACACACACACACACAGAGGAGAGTCAAAGGTAAAGGGGACAATTAGCATTGTGAGTCTCTGTGTAGAGTCAACTCCTGTGAAAAATCACACTAATGTTATCTACTCAGTCACCCAGAGAGACTGTCAACTTTCTGAGGCCCCTGATAAAGGTTTTATGTTGTCAGTGTCTACGTTAATGAGCTCAGTGACCAAAACCTCTGTGGACCCATTCCCGTGTTCACATCGCCTTCCACGTAGAAATCTGTGTCTTCACCAGAGAAACCAGAACATGGTCAAAGCTGGTTTATGGGACAAAGTGGGAAGATTAAGGACCAGGTGAAGGTTAGTGATGAGAGTGTCCAATGGAAAGTGTCTTACTCTACTCCTCCCTCTCTGTCCCCAGAATCTGTGTGTGCCCCCACCCTCCTCTGTGCTCAGCCAGGGGAAGGGAAGGAGATCCTCTGATGTAGGCTTAAGGAGGTCAGGTGTGTGGGAATGGGTGCCAAGCCCCATGTGAGTCCTGCAGGAGTGACCCCATGGATGTAGACGCATCAATTTGGGCTGTGAGAAGGGCTGTGACAGGACTTTGAAGGGGAACAGGAGTGCTGAGGGTCCCTTCCCACATGCTTCCAGAGGGGTACAGACTCTGCCAAAGAGCTGCTAGCTGGGGTCTGTCTCTGAGTCCAGGGACTGGGGCCCTGTTTGCTTTACCTTTTATTTTGTCTGCAGCCAAATTTTGCCTTCTGATCTCTTCAGATATCCCAAGACTGGGAGGGGGAAAGGACTGGAATCACTTTATGACAGTCCCTTCCATCACAGGGCAACTCTAACACACTCCACTCAGCTCCATAGCCTGCATACAAGAGGGGAAGCCAGGGATGAACTAAACTCAACAAGCAGGGCATGGGCTCAGACTTCTCCTTCCATGGCTCAGTGGAACTATGACATCACAAGGGGCCTAGTGAGGCCACCTCGAGTGGATGGGGGATGGGTGGAGGGCATTAACACTGCAGACTGCTTCTGTTTCAGGCCACCCCAGGGAGCTGTGACAGGAGGGTCTGGGAGGAAGGGAAACTAAAATTACAGAAATAAAACAAAGTAAAATCATAGAGAAAGATGGGGGAGCATCTACTAAGGAAAATCTCATTGCACAACTCCAGTGACATCACATAAAAGCCTGGCACGGTTGTATGCCCAAGCAATCCCAGTACTCCAGAGACTGAGGCAGGAGGATCACCCTGAATTTGAAGGCAGCCTGGGATCCATAGTAGGTTCAAGACACTGAACTGCCTATCAAGACCCTATCTCAAAAATTTAAATAATGTAGTCACACAAAACAGAATTTGAGGCAAACAGTACTTACTCTCAAAAGGGGCCACACTCTGTTAAAATGTGAACTTCATCAGGCATTCATGAAATGTATGCATTTGTCTGACCTTCCTTGTCACTTGATGAGTTCTCCTCACCTGCCAAATCTAGAATGTGCTAGGACACCGATCCTAGAATTTCCCCTGTGATGATCTTTCTCTTACCTCTTAGTGATCATCTTCAGTTCTGGGGCATAAAATATGAGCTACACAGCAACTCTGAAAGTTGTGTCTTCAGCCAAAACCTATTGTGAAATCCAGGCTCATGAAATCGATAGTATCTGAGACATTTGCTTTTGCATATCTAACAGTATCTCCAACCTTCTTGATACCTAATGACACCTTTAGTGTCGCTCCTAGAACATGTTCTCCCCACAGGCTTTAGCAACTCAGGTGAAGGAGATTCCACCTTTCCAGTTGCTTAGCCCTAAAATCATGAAGGCACCTTGTATGGCCACTTCCTCTCATAGCACACAGCCTAGCAGCCAGTCTGTAACCTTTCTCTTTATCATGGTATTGGGGAGTGAACATGGGGCTTTTGCAGTGAATTGCTAAGTGCCTACGTTTCTGTGGGTTTGTATTTTTTCTTGACATTCTATCTTTGACAGGAAAAATTGTATTTGTGTACACCCATGTTGTCCCCACACTGCTCCAAGCTACTGTCACCTGTGCCCTGGGTTGTTGTGTTTCCCTTCTCCCCCAGAGACTCCAGCTTCTGACTTGGAGCTCTATCTTTGCCCAGATTCAGATCCTCCAAAACGCTGATGCTGAGATGGGATGAAATGTACATGGAATTGATTGTGGGAAACTTTGTGAGAGAAAGTGAGAAGAGAATCAGGAGGGGCTGGCACAGCTTTGGCTCAGTACCCCACAGCAGCCTTGCTCAACTTTTCCTAAGCACACAAATATCTACAGTCATTGTTTTTAACCTCCCTTCTCTCTTTCATGAGACATCAGACTTATGTTACAGAGAGCAGAGCCTAGTACTTTCTAATGTGTGCTGTAAGTGCTAATTTTGTGACTGTCTTTAAAAATATTTTTTATGAGAAGTGTCTGTGCCTGTGTGTCCGTGTTTATCTATTTTAGTTTGTGCTTTGTGCTATTAAAGAAAAATGCTCATCTAGGGGCCGGTGAACTAGAAATAATAAATATTACTTCATTAGAGACACTTAGTCCTGCTAATGTGACATAAATATTGGCTTTTTGTTAGTTAAGATAAAAGGTATATACTTCTGTCACAAACACCCTACTTGTAAGATGCACCAGACATTAAATTGTATCATGGTATCTGGCACGTATTCCTGAGATGCCAAGTATCAATATCTGGGGAACAGACACTGGTAAGGTTTCAACCCAGTGTAGCCAGGAGACCATGTTACTCCATTTTCAGACAGATCTGCATCCAGTGCAGAGGTCAGGGGTGCTGTATCCCATGGTGATGTTTCCTGGCATTTCCCTGATTTTTATTGTACATTTTAAAATTCTTTCATTTGTTTTATGCAATAAACCTTGTTATAAAACCAAATGATACTATGATACTTAATGCAAACATACATCATTTCAATTACTTTACTATTAGCATTTTAATAGCTATGCATAGACAACATGAAAACAGTAAATGCTAATATGATTATAGAAGTGACACAGCATCATTTTCAATACCATATTGTATTTTATGTGCTTTTAAAATGTTGTCACACTAGAAATGAAATCATTGTAAAAATTGCCTATGGTAATAGGTATTTAGATAAATTTATAACAAGATTTTGAGAATTGCAAACTGGCCCTTGTATTATTGTTTTATTTTTTCTTAATTATTTTACTTTCAGTTTCACCTTTTTTATGTGCCCACAGATCAGAGCGGGACATGCATGGTGCTATGTGATGCATAACTGGTTTGTAAAATACAGCAGCACTTAGAGTCCACATTTCCTTTTAAAGAATACTGACTTTTTAACTAAAATCAGCAGATCTCAATGGCATTCAACAGAAATTGGGAACAAAAAATCCCAATATAACATGTCCTGGGGAATTACAATGAGGAGTGCAGTTAAGAAACAAATTTATAGAAGTCATGGGTTGGAGAAGGTGGGATATTTTCATCATGTGTTGCTCTCTTCTGATCTGCTGTGAAATAGATCATGTGGGTTTTAGTGAGTAAGAGGGACTCAGCTAGTCAGCCGCAAAAGTTCTATTGACTATCTCGGCAGTTATATGTAAAATAGAGTATAAAACTTTATCAACAGCAGCCTCAAAAGGGAATAAGGATGAGTTTGGTAAAAGCTGCTCAGGCTTAAGTTTAATGAGCCCTTTCCACCTGCATCTGTAGCAAGCATTCACCTGTTTTATTCAAGGTCTTGAACCCTGGACAATCACCTTCCCAGCACATTTAAAGTGTAGGGCTACCTGCTAAAGCTGGCAGGACCTGTGTTTGACAGGCAAGTGTGAAACTGTGACAGCTGGGAATAGCTCTGCTTTAGCTCTGTCTGATGCATGATTTTAGATATTAGTGGAAAGAAAATGTGATATATTCATTACATGGACTTCTCCATTAACAAAGCTTCTGAATTATGCAGAAAGACAATATTTTTACAAAATTGAAAACAGCAGCAATCTTGCCAGAAGACATGCATTCTATGGAATAACTGATTGTGAGAACTATTGTCTTGGTTTTTAATGACATAACTTTCCTCATCTGTAAGAAAAATACTGCCCTAAATTCTCATAGTTTTCTCTTCTGTTTTCTTTCCTTCTCTTCTCTTTCTTTTCCTCACTTCCTTCTCCTCCTCTTTCTCCTGCTTTTATATCATTGCCATCATTGTCATCATCATCTTCTTCATTTTCCCGCCCCCCCAAAGTAGTGGAAAATCACGATTTTTCTACAGAGGCTCCATATGCAGTTCTTCTCTTTTCTTTTAAATTTTGAGTCAGTCTCACTAATTCACTAAATTGGGAAGATTGGGCTTGAATTTTTATCCTTCTGCCTCAGCCTCCCAGAGTGCTGAGATAAAGATGCATAATAATATCTGGCTGCACAGATGTAGTTTAAGTACCTGCTACACAATCTGTAGAGAAGAATGTAAACATAACATGTATTATTGTGACCTTATTGATTTGTAAGGAAATGGGTTTCCAGCACAGGCAGTATACACTTATTTATATTGACTTTTTCACACAAGGTCTTGCTATGTGGTTCAGACTTACTTTGAACTCACAGTGATCCTCCTGCTTGTGCCTCCAGAGTGATGAGATTACAGGCATGTGCCAGCACACCAGGCATACACGATGTGCATTTCAACCATTGCTGTACTGCTTGGTTTTGATTACAGATAAAAGGGAAATTATCAGCAAGTAACCATGAATGCATCTGCATAGGAAAACATTCTAGTTTAACTTCCATTTTTCACATCCAGGTAGCTCTAGATCTGAGAGATGGCAGTGGAGAACCACACTTCATGTGCTAAATTAGTTTTCTTAGGGTTTGCAGTAGAAAGGATATGCAATGGGTGCTCTTTGTGTTCTTCCTTCTCATTTATGTTGTACCTGTGGTTACCAGTCCAGGGATGATCCTGCTCATCTAAATGGACCCCAGACTTCACACAGCCAGGTATTATTTCCTGGGCAATCTGTGTTCCTGTGATAGCTGCTATACTTCTGTCTTTCCCAAGATTCTGTCTGATTTCCTAACTGAGCAAAAGAGGATTCAATGACATTTGTATGCCATTCAAGTATACATTTTTGTACTTTTTTGCAGATGTGGCATATCTCATGTTGGCTATCACAGCCTGTGCTTGTTACTTTGCCATTTGCAATCCTAGTTTTGTGGACAAATTTCCTGCACTTTTTTGTGTTAACACTGGGTGACCATCATAAAATAACAGTATAAATTCTGGGCCCTGATTCTAATTGTTCTCCTCAAAACCCCTGACTACAACAGGTAGTCACATCAACAACCTTCTCTTCGGTGGTACTAAATTCTTACTTTTATCACTGATGAGACAAAATACACCCACAAGTTAAGGGAGGAAAGATGTATTTAACTCTTAGTTTGCAGAGGTTTTAGTTCATAATCAACTGACTCCAAGGAAGAGTGGCAGATGGCCAATTAAATAGACCCCATGATAGTGGAAAGTAGCAAAAGATACAGGGGAGGGAGAGATGAAAATTTCTGTTTCTTGCATTGTATGCAAGCTACACACCCCAGGGCAGGTATATCACTCACATCCTTAATCTTAACCAGAACCATGCCAAAGCAAGCAATTAACTGATTTTATTTGTGTATAACCTTAATGTCAAAATCACATGTTCTAGATTCAGCCACCTCTGAAAAAGCCTTATGTTCACATGAAGATTTGAGCAGCCAGTTTGATCAAACCTATCACAGGTACAGAGGTACAAAAAAATTAAAATCACCAAGTAAATTTATACAGTCATCTTATTAATCTATTTTAAACTCTATGGTTTTCCTCAATTATTCTCTAACAGAGGAGGGAATAGCATTAGTACATTGGCAACTTTGGGATGGGGGATCCAGAAGGGAGGTTTTCACTTTCTTGTGACTCAGATAGAAGAGCCTTATTACTCACCTCTGTATCTAATCTGATACTACTTACTCTTCTGTAGAAGACTGGCATGGAGGAGTTACCTGGTGCAAGAGAAAATCACTCACAGGAAAGAATGGCCCATGTTTGTTTTGAGTGCAATGTGATTCAAAAAGTGATTCACACTCCATATAGGATATTCATACACTTGCCTTACAAATGAAGTCAAACAATACTACAAGACTTAAGTTTTCTACTCTGTGAGTCCTCCTCTACTACTTGTCTTATATTCTGGTGATTTATATCAGAGTCAATGTGCTCAAAGTCATAAATACAAGATTTTCACTTGGAAATGTTGGAATACATTTATGTCTTTAATTTCTAGTCTTGTTTTACAAGAATTTTCACAGAATTACATAAATGGCAAGAATTCTGATAGGGAAAAATTCGCTCCAACTTTTAAATAAGAATTAAGAATTTAAAATAGTGTTCTATTCTATTTACAAATAATTTTAATGTGCTACCTAGAGTGAAAATCTGGTCTGAAAAATAACTGAGGATTGTCTAATATCCCCATGTTTTCTACATAAAAATATGTTATCTTCCTAAAAGAACATTCAATGAATTATTTTCTAAATAATTATTGATTTTTTTACTCTCAGATTTATTTTGTTTTATTTTTTAAGGGAATAAAACAAAAAGGACAGATCCAAGCAGATCAGAACAGAACAATGTAAGCAACACAGCACTTCACAACAAGACAATTGGATATTAACAGTAGCTATTATAAAGTCTCTTTCTTTGAAACAGTTGAGTTTAGATTTACACACAATAATGTCAAACATAACAAAGTAGAATAAAACAACTCAAGATAATGGAAGTATTCCAAGGCTGAACCAAATAACCAAAGATGAACCAAATAACCAAAGATGAACAATGGCTCCTATAATAACTCATTTTCCATAAAAATTTTGTTTTTACTATCATAGATATTAAAGTCCAATAAGACACAACGTGGTAGAACCAATGGTAATAGAAAAACAGGAGCATGGTAGGACTTCAGAGCAAGATGATAACAAATCAACAATGGCTGCCATATTGTCTTGTCTTAAAAGTGACTGTTCATATGATCACATATAGTAAGATCAAACAAAACAGAATAAAACTGTTCTAAGCAATGAATGAAGACATAAGACATCAAAGCAATTTTATGCAACCATAATTTCCATAAAATCTTCTGTATTATTACCATTTCTTACACTAGGGAGACTATAAGGTATTTATACATGTGAGTTTCATTTATTTCACTTATGAGTATACATTCAAGATGCATGCATTTATTTATAACTATCTCAATGTGATCATTCTTTATAGCTGAGTAGTACTCCATTAAATAAAAGTACCACAATTTTTTTTATCTATTCCTTGGTTGATGGGCACTTAGGTTGGTTCTAAATATGGCTATTACAAATTGTCCCACAATAAACATGGATGCACATATATCACTGTGGTATGATGATTTCAGTTCTTCTGGGAATATGCATAAGAGTGGAATAGCTGGGTCAAATGGGACCTCCAACCACAGCTTTTTGAGGAATCTCCAGATTGACTTCCATAGTGGATGCACCAGTCTACACTCCCACCTAAAGTGCAGAAGAGTTCCTTATTCCCCACAGCCTCCCCAGCATTTGTTGTTGGTAGTTTTGTTGATCCTGGCCATTCTTTCTGGAGTGAGATGGTATCTCAGTGTGGTTTTTCTTTTCACTCTGCTGGAGATTTCTTTGGACATGCAGAAAACCTTTAATAAGACATGATCCCAGTTATTGATTCTGGGAAGTTTTTTCTATGCAGTTTGGTTCTTATTCATGAATTCTCTACCAACTCCTATGTGTTCAAGATTTTTGCCTAATTTGTCTTCCAACTGATTTAGTGTTTCTGTTTTTATATATAGATCTTTGATCCATTTAGACTTTAGTTTATTACATGGTGATAGGTATGGGTCTAATTGTAGCCTTTGGCATATGGAAAGCCAGTTTTTCCAGCACGTTTTATTAATGAGACTATCATTCTTCCAGTGAACATGCTTGGCCCCATTATCAAAGAAAAGGTGGATGAGTGTTGTCGTAGTTGTATCTTCTAGTCTATTCCACTGATGTTCAGGTCTGTTTTTATTCCAATACTTTGTTGATTTATTATGGTAGCTTTGTAGCATAACTTCAAGTCAGGGATAGAGATGCATCCTGCCTTGGCTGTGTTGCTTAGAATTGCCATTGCTATTCTAGGACTCTTCTGGTTCCAGATGAATTTTAGGAGTGACTTCTCTAGATCTATGAGGTATGTTAGTGGTATTTTCATTGGAATTGTATTCACTCTGTATAAAAAATTTTGGGAGAATGGCCATTTTCACAATATTTATTCTTCCTAAACATGAAAGGGGATGTCTTTCCATTTACTGAGGTCCTCTTCAATTTCTTTTTCATGGTATTATAATTTTCCCTGTACAACTCTTTTACACCTTTCATTAGATTACTTCCTGAGTATTTCATTTTTTGGATGCTAGTGTAAATTGTGTGGCTTCTCTTATTTCTCTCTCAGTGATTTTGTTGTTAGTGTAAAGGAATGCTTTTGATTTTTGACTATTGACTTTGTATCCAGCTACATTGCTGAATTTATTATATCTAAGAGTCTTTTAATGGAGGTTTGGGGGTCTTTTACGTAGAGTATCATGTAAGCCAATAATGATAATTTAACTTTTTCTTTTCCTGTCTTTACTCCTTTATTTCTCTCTGTTGTCTAATTGGTCTGCCTAGTATTTCCAGTAGTATGTTGAATAGTAGCAGTGACAAAGGACATCCTATTCTTGTGCCTTATTTCAAGGTAAAGGCTGTCAGTTTTGGCAAATTAATATGACACTGGCTGTTGGTTTGTCAAAGATGGCCTTTTATCTTTTGGGGTAAAGACCATCTATTCCAATTATCTTTAAGATTCTTATCAGGAATGGGTGTTGGATCTTATCAAAAGCTTTTTCTGCATCTATAGAAATGATCATGTGATTCTTACTTTTGGCTCTATTGATGTAGTGGATTACATTTATTTATTTATATATATTGGACCATTCCTGCATGCTTGGGATGAATCCCACTTGGTCATGCTGTATGATCTTCTTGATGATTTGCTGCATCCTGTTTGCAAATATTTTATTGAGAATTTTATTGAGCTTTGGTAGTTCATATGTTTCTAGAAATCTGTCCATATCCTCTGTGTTTTCCACTCAATGTAAGTAGAGATTTTCAAAGTAAGTATTCATGATTTTTTGAATTTCCATGGGATATGTAGTAATTTCTCCCTTTTCAGTTCTTATTATGTGAATATGGATTTTTTTCTTTGTTTCTCTTGATAAGGTTAGCTAGGGTTTGTCAATTTTATTTATTCTCTCAAAAAACCAGCTTTTTGATTCATTAATTCTTTGTATTTTTTAGTTTCAGTTGCATTGATTTCTGCTCTAATCTGTACCATTTCCTCTCTTCTATGAGCTTTGGTTTTAGCTTCCTCTTCTTTTTCTAGATGCTTGAGATGGAGCATTAGGTTGTTTATTTGTGCTCATTCTGTTTTCTTGATATGACAATTTATTGCTACATATTTCCCTCTTATGACCACTTTTATTGCATCCCATAGATTACAGTAAGTTGCTTCTATATTTTCGTTGAATTGTAGGTATTGTTTTATTTCTTCATTAATTTCATCTGTAGCCCACTAGTTGTTCAAAAGGTTATTTAATTTCTATGTATTTATGCAGGTTTTACAATTTATTTTGCAATTAATTTCCAATTTCAGTGCATTATGGTCAGATATTATGCATGGTACGATTTCAATACCTTTGCATTTATTTAAGAATATTTTATGGGATAATATGTGGTCTATTTTGGAGACTATCCCATGTGCAGCTCAGAGGAATGTGTATTCTGATGTGGTGAGTGGAACACTCTGTAAATGTCTATTAAGTCCAATTGCTCACAGGTATGATACAATTCTGTTATTTCTTTGCTGACTTTTTGTCTAGTTGATCTATCTGTTTGTGACAATGGGCTGTTAAGATCCCCATTATAATTGTGTTCTTGTGTATTTCTTCTTTCATGTCCATTAATGTCTGTCTTACGTATTTGGGTGCTCCTGTATTTGGTACACATATATTTATAATTGTTAGTTCTTGCTCTTGAATTTTTCCACTAACAAGTATGTAGTGACATTCTCTATCTATTTTAATCATTTTAGGTTTGAAGTTCATGTTGTCTGCAAATAGAATTGTTACCCCTGCTTTTTTCTGGGTCCCTGTTGCATGGAATATTGTTTTCCACCCTTCTACTTTTAATCTATGAGTTTTCTTTTGGGTCAGATGTGTTTTTTTATACAGCATATTGTGGGGTCCTGTTTCTTGATCCATTCTGTCAATCTATTTCTTTTTATAGGTGAATTGAGGCCATTTATATTTATGGATATCACTGATATGTACTGGCTCAGCTTTGCCATGTCATGTTGCAGTTGTTTTTTTTCTGCTTTTCCCTTATTTAATTGCTTATCATACCTGGTGGTTTTTTTCTGTTGTTGTTTTGGGTATTGTGGTGATTTTTATCTCTGTCTAGTATGTATTTCAGTACTCTTTCTAGGGTTGGTTTGGTGGATGTGAATTTCTTCAGTTGTTCTTTGTCATGGAAATATCTTGTTTCTTCATTAAATTTGAATGAAAGTTTTGCTGGGTACATCAGTCTGGGTTGAAGTTTTTTTCTTTCAGGGCTTGAAATAACTCACTTGAAGCTCTTTTTGACTTGAGGATTTGTGCTGAAAGGTCTGCCATGAATCTAATTGGCTTTCCTTGATAGGTGAGTTGTGTCTTTTCTCTGACAGCTTTTAATATTCTGTTTTTATGCTGTATGTCTGAGATCTTAATTGTTATGTGTCCATGTGTGGATTTATGTTGATTGTGATTGTTTGGTGTTCTATATGCCTCACTTATCTGCATATCCAATTCTTTTCCCATATTTGGGAAGTTTTCTGCTATTATTTCTGAAAATATTTTATGCATGTCATTTGCCTGACCTCCTGAATAATCGCTAATGCCCATTTTTCTTATATTGTTGCTCTTGGCATCATCCTGAAGCTTCTGGATTGTCATGTCATGCTACTTTGTTATGTTTAGAAGTTCTATATCCATTCCTGATCACTAATTGTGATCCTGTACTCAAGGTCCAAAATCCTATCCTCAGCTTCCTTTAGGTGGTTTTGCATGCTTTCAATAAAATTTTTTGATTTTGGATGTCTTTTTGAGTTTGCTTCATGAATTCTGCTTGTTCTCTATATTGTTAATTCAAGGTTTCAATCAGTTTCCCATGCTCATGTACATTTTTCTCTATTTCTTCTTTTGCTGCATTCAACAACTCCTTTACTAAGTTTGTTATTTCTATCTTTACGTGGGAGTACTTCTAATTTGATTTCCTGTATAGCGTGATGGAGTTTTTGTTTGTTTGTTTTTTTCTCTCACTATCTTTTCAGAGATTCCTGGTGTGTTCCTTTTGGGGTCCTCTATTTCAGTGTCTCCTGTATTTGCTTCTGGTGAACTATATGTTTGAGATTGTATTTTGCTTTTTCATTTTGTCATTTTCACTCTGCCTCATGTTTTCTATGTGTAGGAGGGGATCACACACACTCTTTTTAGACTCACCAAGGTCTTACAGTTAGTTGGAGGGGATTTTACTACTGGCTCTATTTATCCACTGTACACCTCTATTTTAGGGGCATACTCAACAAACTGACATGGTTAATACTCTACAGTCCATGGTTTGCCACCTGGGAGCAAATTTCCAAAGTTTTTCACACTGACTGGAGCCTGCTGAGGTCTTCCAATGTTCCAGGTGGGAGAGCAGGCCTAGAAGAAGCAGTCCAGGGCAGTTTTCAGTCTGGGGCGAGCTTTTAAGATGTTCCAGGTCTCAGTGTGCACCCATAGGGGAGGTTCCAGGCAGCTTATGCCTGAGGCAGGCTTGCTTGATCTTCTGGTGGCAGGGAAGGCCCTTGGGGGAGGTTCCAGGCAGCTCACACCTGGCACGGGCTTCCTTGATGTTCTCAGTGGCAGGAAGGGCCCACAGGGGAGGTTCCAGACAGCTTATGCCTGATGCAAGCTTCCTCTCCATATTTCTTGTAGAATTCCACAGTGAATCCGTCTGGGCCTGGGCTCTTCTTTGTTGGTAGGTACTTGATTACATTTTCAATTTCATTAACAGAAATTGGGTTATTCAACAGTTCTACATCTTCTTGATCCAGCTTTGTTGATTCATATATTTCTAGGAATCTGTCCATTTCTTCTGTATTATTGAACCTATGAGATTAGATGTTTTTGAAATAGTTGTTAATGATCTTCTGTATTTCCACATGGTCGGTAGTGACTTCACCTTTTTCATTCTGCATTGCATGAATTAGAGTCTTTTCTTTCCTTTTTTTACTAGGTTGGCTAGTGGCTTATTGATTTTATTTATTCTTTCAAAGAACCAACTCTGATTCATTGATTCTTTGTATTGTTTTCTTAGTCTCTATTGCATTAATTTTTGCTCTGATCTTTATAATTTCCTCCCTTCTGTTGGCTTTGGGCTGGGCTTCTTCTTCTTTTTCAAGATGTTTGAGGTGTAATGTCAGGTGGGTTATTTGTGTTCCTTCTGTTTTCCTAATTTGGGAATTCAGTGCCATAAATTTTCCTCTAAAGACTGCTTTCATTGCATCCCACAGATTATGGTAAGTTGTATATGTATTTTCATTTGTGTGTAGATAAAGTTTAATTTCTTCTTTAATTTCCTCTGTGACCCACTGGTTGCTCAAGTGTGTATTATTTAATTTCCATGTATTTTGGGGTTTTGCAGTTACTTTTATCATTGATTTCCAGTTTCATGTTGCTATGATTCAGTAACATGCTTGGGATAATTTCTTTTGCATTTACTTAAATATGTACTGTGGGTTAGTATATGGTCTATTTTAGAGAATGTCCCATGTCCTGCTGAGAAGAATGTATATTCTGATGTTGTGGGATGAAATACTCTGTATATATCTATCAAATCCATTTGTTCACAGGTGTGATTCAGTTCTGTAATTTCTTTGCTGATTTTCTGTCTAGTTGATCTATCCCTTTGTG
>PVLA01017082.1:0-18537 GCA_004027455.1 Hydrochoerus hydrochaeris
GATCCCAGAAATCCATCACAAGAACAGAACATTAAAAGCAGTCAGAGAAAAGAAACACATTACCTATAAAAGAAAACTCATCAAAATCACAGTGGACTTCTCAATGCAAACCATCAAATCAAGAAGAACTTGGAGTGAAATAGTCCAAGCCCTGAAAGAAAATAACCTCCACCCCAGAATGATGTACCTTGCACAACTGTCTCTCAAAATTAATGGAGAGACAAGATATTTCCACAACAAAGGGAACTGGGGGAGTTTGTGACCAACAATCCAACCCTGCAAAGAATACTGAAGGACATTATAGAGAGAGAGAAGAAAATCACCAGGGTCCCAGGAATAATGGCAGAAAGGCCTCAAAGAAAAGGGCAGACAGTGGAATGAAGGAGAAATGTAAACAAACAACAATGACAGAAAAATAGCATGGCAGAGATTAGACTGAGAAGATTGGTTATATCACTGTTTTATCTTGACTAATTTTATTTGAATCTGGTATGATTGAGAGTGTCAAGTCTGAGAGTAAGGGCAACTACTCTGAAGATGACAGGATTCAATAGGGTACCCATTCTGGTTTGATTGCTAACTGCCTTTGAAGTCCTATAATGTCTCCAATGTTTAGATTTTATTAATAGTGTAATGCAATGCTAAGTTTAGCTCTACTATGTTTGATGTTATAGACAATTTTATTGAAAATAACGAGACATCATAGTAACTACCATAGATCACCTAGTATTGTGGTT
Organism: Hydrochoerus hydrochaeris; assembly: GCA_004027455.1. Taxonomy (NCBI): domain Eukaryota; kingdom Metazoa; phylum Chordata; class Mammalia; order Rodentia; family Hydrochaeridae; genus Hydrochoerus; species Hydrochoerus hydrochaeris. Next base: position 738 of record PVLA01017082.1, read on the forward strand.
TTATATGTCTTTTCCATTTCATGTTTCTCTAGGAATTTGTATTGTTGACTTGTTTTGATTTGTTTCTCCCTCTAATACAGAAAGGCTAGGTATATATGTAGAGACATATACATGTTTAGAACTTCTAAACATGTATAAGTAGTTTATGAGAATGGGTTATAGTTATTGTAAAAAAAGGAGGAAAATAAAGTATTATAAAGGATATAACTACATGTATGTTTGAGTGAGTGGGATTAATAACCATGTTGCTAAAGTTTTAGTTGGATGGATGGATGAACAAAACTGATTACAGTCTTACTGTTTGGATGTCCACTTTGTAGGGTTTACTTTTGTAACTTGAACCACTACTTCAAAGAGGAAAATATGTAATTATCAACTAGTGATTTCTTACTGGTTACTATTTTTGTTTTTTCTGTTTTGTTTTGTTTTTGAGATTTTGTATTATTTCTACCCTTTATTTCAATTATTTTTCTTTAAATAAAAGAAAGAAATAAGCTTGAAAGTTTCTCAAATTTCTGTTGCTTTTTTAGTCTACTTCATTTAGTATATCACAAAAATGGTTCAATACAAAATAATGTTTAAGTCACTTCTATGAACCAAACACACACACACATACACACACACACACACACACACAAATCCCTGAAGCACGGGAAGAATAGCTAATGAGATCACAATAGAATTTTCTTTTAGATGGTAAAACTGCATCAATAGTTTTACAGGACAAAAGATGACAATTAGGATCAGGCAGTGGTAGAAATAAATAATAAAAGGTTCAACTTCTTTCCATTCTTTTACCCACCACATGAACGAGCAAGCAAAGAAGTGGTAGAATCACAACACTCACTGGTTAAATCCAAGTTATTTTGCTTTGCAAAACTGTATGCCAATCAATTGAAGAATTCAGAAGAAATAGATTCCTGGATACATATGTATTACCTAAGCTGATCCAAAATGTTATAAAAACTCTGAATAATCTAGTGACAATCAATGAAATGTAAACACTTTCAAAAAATCCTACCAATTAAAAAGATCCAGTGATGCATTCTCGGTTTACTTCTCCAAGAAATTCATGGAAGAGCTAACACCAATACTTTCCAAATGTTTTAATGAAGCTGAAGGAGGAGTACTCCAAAATCATACCTGGAAGCTAGCATTACCCAGATTACAAAACGTGACAAGGACCCAAAGAAAAAAAATAGAACTACAGGCCAATCTCTTTAGCATATATGAATGCAAAAATTATCAACCAGATACTGACAAAGAAAATGCAATAAATCACCCAAATTGTCATACACTATAATCAAGAAGACTTTATCCCAGGGATTCCAGGATGACTCAACAAAAAATGTAACATATCACATAAGCAGAAGCAAAGAAAAAAGTCACATGATCACTCAGTAGGTGCAGAAAAAGTCTTGCACAAAATTTACCACTTGTTCATGTTAAAAATAAAGCTGAGCCCTGCCAATGGGAACTCAGCAGAAACCTGCATCAGGGGTAAGCTGCCTGGCACCTCCACCATGGGCCTGCCCTGCCACTGGGAACATAGCGGAAGCCTGCATCAAGGCATAAGCTGCCTGGAACCTCCAACGTGGGCCAGCCCTGCCACCTGAACATCAAGGAGGCCAGTCTCAGCTGTGGGCTGGCTGGAGACTCCCCCAAGGGACCACTCTGCCACCTGGAACATCAAGAAGGGTTGCCTCAGGCGTAGACTGCCTGGAACCTCCCCTAAGGGGAAACCCTGCCACCTGGAACATCTCGGAAGCCCATCCAAGATTGAAAACTGCCCTGGACTGCATCCACTGGGCCCGCCCTCCAACATGGAATATCAGAAAATCTCAGCAGGCTCCAGTTAGTATAAAAAACTTTGGAACTTTGCTCCCAGATGGTGAGCCTTGGACTACAGTGGATTAACTGTATCAGTGTGGTGAGTATGCCCCTAAAATAGAGGTATACAGCAGATAAATATGGCGAGTAGTACAACTCCCTCCAACTAACTTGAAGACTTTGGTGAGTCTGAAAAGAGCGTGTGTGATCCCCTCCTACACATAGAAAACATAAGGCAGAGTGAAAATGACAAAACAAAAAACCAAAATACAGTCTCAAACATATAGTTCACCAGAAGCAAGTATAGGAGATATTGAAAAAGAGGACTCCAAAAGTAACACACTGGGAATCTCTGAAAAGATAGTGAGTGAAATAAAAAAAAAAACTCGATCAGACTATAGAGGAAAGCAAATTAGAATTACTCTCCTATGTACAGATAAAAATAATAAATTTAGTAAAGGGGTTGTTGGACGCAGCTAAAGAAGAACTAGAGAAAAAAGTACATGAGCATGGGAAACTGATTGAAACTTTGAATTAACAATATAGAAAACAAGCAGAATTCATGAAACAAACTCAAAGAGACATCCAAGAAACAAAAAATTCTATTGAAAGCATACAAAACCACCTAAAGGAAGCTGAGGATAGGATTTTGGACCTTGAGGACAGGATCACAATTAGTGATCAGGAAAGGATAGAACTTTAAAAAATAACAAAGCAACAAGAAATGACAATTGAGAAGCTTCATGATAATGCCAAGAGCAACAATATAAGAATAATGGGCATTAGCGAAGATACAGGAGTCCAGGCAAATGATATAAGTAATGTATTTACAGAAATAAGAGCAGAAAAATTCCCAAACATGGGGAAAGAATCTGAAATGCAGATAAGTGAGGCATATAGAACACCAAACAGTCACAATCAACATAAATCCACACCCAGACACATAATAATTAAGATCTAAGACATACAGCGTAAAAAGAATACTAAAAGCTGTAAGAGAAAAGACACAACATACCTATCAAGGAAAGCCCTTTGGAATCACAGTAGACATGTGAGCACAAACTCTCAGGTCAAGAAGAGTTTGCACTGAGGTATTTCAAGCCCTGAAAAAAAAAACTTTAACTTAGACTGAGGTACCCAGCAAAACTTTGATTCAAACTTAATGGAGAAGCAAGACACTTCCATGAAAAGAACAAATGAAGATATTCACGTCCACCAAACCAACACTAGAAAGAGTATTGAAAGACATACTAGACAGAGATAAAAATGACCACAATCCCCAAACAACAACAGAAAGAAACCACCAGGTAGGATGAGAATTAAATAAGAGGAAAAGCAGACAGAAAAAACTGGAACATAAATGGCTTCCATTCACCTAGAAAAAGGAATAGCTTCAGAGAATGGGTCAAGAAACAGGATCCCACATTATTCTGTATACAAGAAACACATCTGACCCAAAAGGAAACTCATAGATTAAAAGTCAAAGGGTGGAAAAGAGTATACCATGCAACAGAATCACAGAAAAAAGCAGGGGTAGCTATTCTATTTGAAGACCATGTGAACTTCAAACATAAAATGATTAAAAGAGGCAGAGAAAGTCACTACATATTTGTTAGTGGAAAAATTCAAGAGGAAGAACTAACAATTATAAATATATATGCACCAAATAAAGGAGCACACAACTATAAAAGACAGGTACTAATGGACATGAAAAACCAAATACACAAGAGCACAATTATAACAGACCATTGTCACAAAGTGATAGAACAACTAGAAAAAAATCAGCAAAGAAACAACAGAACTTAATAACACCTGTGAGCAATTGGATTTCGTAGATGTTTACAGAGTGATCGACCTAACCACATCAGAACACACATTCATCTCAGCTGCACATGGGACATTCTCCAATATAGATCATATGTTATCCCAGAAAACATTCTTAAGTAAATGCAAAGCTATTAAAATCATACCATGCATAATATTTGAACATAGTGCACTGAAATTGGAAATTAATGGCAAAAGAAATTGCAAAACCTGCATAAATACATGGAAATTAAATAAAAGCCTTTTGAACAACCAGTGGGTTACAGATAAAACTAAAGAAGAAATAAAGCAATACCTATAATTCAATCAAAGTATAGAAACAACATATTGTAATATGTGGGATGCAATGAAAGTGGTCTTAAGAGGGAAATATATAGCAATAAATTGTCATATCAAGAAAACAGAATGAGCACAAATAAACAACCTAATGCTGCATCTCAAGTTTCTGGAAAAAGAAGACCAAGCTAAACCCAAAGCTCATAGAAGAGAGGAAATTGTAAAATTAGAGCAGAAACCAATGCAAACAAAACTAAAAAAAAATACAAAGAATTAATGAATCAAACAGTTGTTTTTTAGAGAATCAACAAAATTGACAGACCCCTAGCTAACCTTATCGAAAGAAAGAAAGAAAAATCCCAAATTCATGCAATAACAATGTAAAAGGGAGAAATTACTACAGATCCCATGGAAATTTAAAAGATCATGAGTACTACTTTGAAAATGTCTACTCACATAGAGTGGAAAACACAGAGGAAATGGACAGATTTCTAGAAACAAATGAACTACCAAAGCTCAACCAAGAAGACACAGCAGTTTTGAACAACCCAATATCAGCTATTGAAACTGAAAATGTAATTACAAACTTAAGAACAAAGAAAAGCCTAGGTCCTGATGGATTCACAGCTGAATTCTACAAGAAATTTAGAGAAGATCTGATGCTAATACACCTTAAACTCTTCAGTGAAATTGAGAAAAATGCAGTCCTCCCTAAATCATTCCTGGAGGCAAGATTTACTCTGTTAACAAAACCAGAGAAAGATACAACCAAAAAAGAGAACTCTAGGTCAATCTCACTAATGAACATTGATACAAAGATTCTACACAAAATACTGGCAAATAGAATGCAGCAAATCATCAAGAAGATTATACATAATGACAAAGTCGGGTTCATTCCAGGAATGCAGGGATGCTTTAACATATGCAAATCAATAAATGAAACACACCACACAAACAGAGCCAAAAACAAAAAACACATGGTCATCTCAATAGAGGCAGAAAAAGCTTTTGACAAAGTCCAACACATGTTCATTATAAAAACCCTTCAGGAACTTGGAATACGCGGTGTCTACCTCAATCTTATAAAGGCCACTTATGACAAACCAACAGCCAACATTACACTAAATGGACAAAAACTGAAAGCTTTCACTTTAAAATAAAGAACAAGAAAAGGATGTCCACTATCACCACTCCTTTTCAACATAGTTCTGGAAACACTAGCCAGGGCAATCAGACAAGAGAGAGGAATAAAAGGAGTAAAGATAGGAAAGGAAGAAGTTAAATTATCACTATTTGCAGATGACATAATACTCTATAAAGAAGAAAAAAACAACATTAAAAGACCACTAGAGGCAATAAACAAGTTCAGGAGTGTAGCTGGATATAAAGTCAGTGCTCAAAAATCAATACTATTTCTGTACACAAACAAAAAACTCACTGAGAGAGAAATTATGGAAACATCACCCTTTACAATAACATCTAAAAAAATGAAATACTTAGGAATCAACCTAACTGAAAATGTAAAAGACCTATATGCTGAAAATTATACTACACTGAAAAAGGAGATTTAAGTGTTTATTAGAAAATGGAAGGACATTACTTGCTGTTGGTTAGGAAGAACCAAGATTGTGAAAATGGCCATACCCCCACAACTGTTACACAGATTTAATGCAATCCCAATCAAAATACCATTGACATACCTCACAGATCTAGAGAAAACACTACTAAAATTCATTTGGAAATGGAAGAAACCTAGAATAGCAAAGGCAATTCTAGGCAACAAAAGCAAGGCAGGAGGCATCTCAATTCCTGACTTGAAACAGTACTATAAAGCCACAGTGATAAAATCAGCTTGGTACTGGCAAACAAATAGACCTGAGGATCAATGGAATAGATTAGAAGATGCAAGCACAGCTACAAAGACACTCAGCCACCTGATATTTGACAAGGGTGCTAAATATGTCCACTGGAAGAAGGGTAGCCTCTTTAATAAACGGTGTGGAAATAATTGGCTCTCTACATGCTGAAGACTAAAACTAGATACAAGCCTATTACCATGCACAAAACTAAAGTCTAAATGGACCAAAGACCTCAATATTAAAACAGAAACACTAAATCTACTGGAAAACAAGGTAGGTAGAAGTCTTGGAGGCATAGGGATAGGCAGAGAATTCATGATCCAAATGCAAACTGCATGGGAAACACTTCAAAGAATCAACAAATGGGATCACACATTATTGAAAAGTTTCTGCACTTCAAAGGAAATCACCAACAGAGTGAAAAGCGAACCAACAGAGTGGGAAATAATTTTAACCATCAACCCCTCAGACAAAGGACTTGTGTACAGAACATATAAAGAATTGAAAAATATCAAGCTCCCCAAATTCAAAGACCTTCTCCAAAAATGGGCATCTGAGATGAACACACAGTTCTCAGAGAAAGATATACAAATGGCAAATAAATACATGAAGAAATGTTCACCATCACTGGTCATTTGAGAAATGTAAATTAAAACAACATTGAGATTCCACCTCACTCTGGAAAGAGTAGCTGCCATCAAGAAATCAACTGATAACAAATGTTGACGAGGCTGTGGGAGAAAAAGGAACACTGCTCCATTGTTGGTGGGAATGTAGACTGGTGCAACCATTATGGAAATCCATATGGAGAATTCTCAGAAGACTAGGATTGGAAGCCCCATTCAATCCAGCTATTCCCCTGCTGTGTATTTTCCCCAAAGAAAAGAAAAGTTCATATCACAGTAATATATGTAAACCCATGTTTATAACTGCACAATTTGTGAAAGCTAAATCCTGGAAACAACCAAGATGCCCATCAACTGCAGAGTGAATGAAAAAGATGTGGCCATTTTTTACCATGGAATATTACTCAGCTATAAAAATGGATGATCTTGAGGACTTCATAGGTAAATGGAAACAACTTGAGACTATCCCCATTAGTGAAATAAATAAGAATCATATTTATAAATATCATATTGTGTCTCTAGTGTAAAAAGTAAATAAGAACTACAAGTGTAATAAAATCAATATGTGTAATTGCTATTGTAAAAATGATAGGAAAAGAAAGTGCTCTAAAGGATATAACTGCATATATGTTTGAGTGTGTAAAATAGATGACCATATTGCTGAATCTTTGTTGGATCTTTGAGCAGAACTGTTTGTAGTCTGACTTTTTGAATGTTTACTATGTACCCTTTAACTTTGTAACTTGAACAACTACATCCAGGATGACAGTATGTAATTTATAAATTACTGATTTCTTAGTGGGGATTTTTCTCATTTTCCTTTTTTTTCTTTCTTTTAGAATTCTGTATTGTTGCTACCATTTTTTCTGTTTTGCTTTTTTTCTTCTCTTTAAATAAAATTTTAAAAATGTATAATTGCTATTGTGACAAAAGAGAAAATAGGAAGCACTATAAAAGATATAGCTACATGTATGTTTAGGTGTGTTGGATTGATAACCATATTTCTACATTCTTGTTGGATTGTTGAACAGATCTATATGCACTCTCACCTCTTGAGTGTCCAGTTTGTGTGCTTTAATTTTGTAACTTGAATAACTATTTCTAAAAGAACAATATGTAATTTATCAACCAGTGATTTCTTACTCTTTGTCTTCTTTTCTTGAAATACTGTAATATTTCTACCTTTTTTCTGGTTTTTTTCCTTTAAATTAAAAAAAAGGTTTTAATGACCACAAAACCCCAACACAGTTACAGAAATAAACCACCAGGTAGGATAAGCAATTAAATAAGGGGAAAATCAGACAGAAATAACTGGAACATAACATGGCAAAGATGAGCCAGTGCATATCAGTGATATACATAAATATAAATGGCCTCAATTAACCTATAAAAGAAATAGATTGAAAGAACAGATCAAGAAACAGGATTCCACAATATGCTGTATACAGGAAACACATCTGACCCAATAGGAAACTCATAGATTAAATGTCAAAGGATGGAAGACAGTATTCCATGCAACAGGAACCCAGAAAAAAGCAGGGGTAGCTATTCTATTTGAAGACATTGTGAAATTCAAACCTAAAATAATTAAAAGAGGTAGAGAAGGTCATTACATACTTGTCAGTGGAAAAATTCAAGAGGAAGAACTAACAATTATAAATACATATGCGCCAAATAAAGGAGCACCCAACTATAAAAGACAGATACTAATGGACATGAAAAGCCAAATACACAGCAACAAAATTATAATAGGAGATCTTAACAGACCATTGTCACAAAGAGATAGATCAACTAGACAAAAAATAAGCAAAGAAACATCAGAACTGAATCATACCTGTGAGCAATTGGATTTAGTAGATGTTTACAGAGTGATCCACCCAACCACATCAGAATACACATTCTTCTCAGCTGCACATGGGACATTCTCCAAAATAGACCATATATTATCACATAAACATTCTTAAGTATATGCAAAGGTATTAAAATCATACCATGCATAATATCTGAACATAGTGCACTGAAATTGGAAATTAATGGCAAAAGAAATTGTAAAACCTGCATAAATACATGGAAATTAAATAACAGTCTTTTGAACAACCAGTGGGCTACAGATGAAATTAAAGAAGAAATAAAGCAACACCTACAATTCAATGAATCTATAGAAACAGCATACTATAATCTGTGGGATGCAATGAAAGCAGTCTTAAGAGGGAAATATATAGCAATAAACTATCATATCAAGAAAACAGAATGAGCACAAATAAACAACCTAATGCTACATCTCAAGCTTCTAGAAAAAGAGTACCAAGCTAAACCCAAAGTTCGTGGAAGAGACAAAATTGTAAAGATTAGAGCAGGAATCGATGGAAACAAAACTAAAAAAATAATACAAAGAATTAATGAATCAAACAGCTGTTTTTTAGAGAATAAACAAAATTGACAGACCTCTAGCTAACCTTATCGAAAGAAAGAAAGAAAAATCCCAAATTCATGCAATAACAATGTAAAAGGGAGAAATTACTACAGATCCCATGGAAATTCAAAAGATCATGAATACCTACTTTGAAAATGTCTACTCACATAGAGTGGAAAACACAGAGGAAATGGACAGATTTCTAGAAAGAGTGGAAAACACAGAGGAAATGGACAGATTTCTAGAAACATATGAACTACCAAAGCTCAACCAAGAAGACACAGCAATTTTGAACAACACACTATCAGCTATTGAAATTGAAAATGTGATTAAAATCTTACCAACAAAGAAAAGCCCAGGCCCTGATGGATTCACAGCTGAATTCTACAAGAAATTTAGAGAAGATTTGATGCCAGTACACCTTAAACTCTTCAATGAAATTGAGAAAAATGCAGTCCTCCCTAAACCATTCTGGAGGCAAGTATTACTCTGATACCAAAACCAGAGAAATATACAGCCAAAAAAGAGAACTCTAGGCCAATTCCACTAATGAACATTGATGCAAAAATTCTCAACAAAATACTGGCAAATAGAATGCAGCAAATCATCAAGAAGATTATACATCATGACCAAGTCAGGTTCTTCCAGGAACGCAGGGATGCTTTCACATATGCAAGTCAATAAATATAATACACCACATCAACAGAGCCAAAAACAAAGACCACATGGTCATTTCTACAGATGCAGAAAAAGATTTTGATAAGATCCAACACCCGGCCAAGTTAAGAACCTTACAAAGAATTGGAATAGATGGTCTTTAGCTCAATATGATACAGGCCATCTACAACAAACCAACAGCAAGTGTCATATTAAATGGCCAAAAACTGAAAGCCTTTACCTTGAAATCAGGCACAAAACAAGGATGTACCTTATCACTGCTCCTATTCAATATAGTACTGGAAATACTAGCCAGAGTAATTAGACAAAAGAGAGAAATAAAAGGAGTAAAGATAGGAAAAGAAGAAGTTAAATTATCATTATTTGCAGATAACATGATACTCTACATAGAAGACCCCCAAAACTCCATTGAAAATCTCCTAGATATAATAAATAAATTCAGCAAGTTAGCAGGATAGAAAGTCAATACTCAAAAATCAATAGCACTCTTATACACTAACAACAAAATCACCAAGAGAGAAATAAGAGAAGCCACACCTTTCACACTTGCATCCAAAAAAATGAAATACTTTGGAATTAATCTATTGAAAGATTTGAAAGATTTGTACAGGGAAAATAATAATACCTTGAAAAAAGAAATCGAAGAGAACCTCAGAAAGTGGAATGACATCACTTGTTCATGAATAGGAAGAATAAATATTGTAAAAATGGCCATTCTCCCAAAATTGTTATACTCATTCAATGCAATCCCAATGAAAATACCACTAACATACCTCGTAGATCTAGAGAAATCAATCCTGAAATTTATCTGGAACCAGAAAAGACCTAGAATAGCAAAGGCAATTCTAAGCAGCAGAGCCAAGGCAGGAGGCATCACAATCCCTGACTTGAAGTTTTACTACAAAGCTACTGTAATAAAATCAACGTGGTATTGGAATAAAAACAGACCTGAAGATCAGTGGAATAGGCTAGAAGATACAACTAAGAACACACTCAGCCATCTTATCTTTGATAAAGGGGCCAAGCTTGTTAACTGGAAGAACAACAGTATCTTTAATAAATGGTGCTGGAAAAAATGGCTATCCATATGCTGAAAACTAAAATTAGACCCATGCTTATCACCATGTACTAAACTAAAATACAAATGGATCAAAGATCTAAATATTAAAACAGAAACACTAAATATGTTACAAGACAAAGTAGCTAAAAATCTTGAAGACATAGGGGCAGGCAGAGAATTCATGAACAAGAAGCAAACTGCATGGAAAATACTTCCCAGAATGAATAACTGGGATCACATCTTATTAAAGAGTTTTTGAAGGTCCGTAGAAATCTCCAGCAGAGTGAAAAGAAAACCTACAAACTAGGAAAATATCTTAGTGAACTGTTCCTCAGACAAAGGACTTCTGTCTAGAACTTATAAAGAATTTTATAAAATCAGACCCCCGAAATTCAAAGACCCAATCCAAAAATGGGCATCCAAGATGAACACACCATTCTCAGATGAAGAAATATGAATGGCAAATAAATACATGAAAAAGTGTTCATCATCATTGGTCATTAAAAGAATGCAAATTAAAACCACACTGAGATACCATCTCACTCCAGAAAGAATGGCCAGGATCAGTGAAACTACCAACAACAAATGCTAGAGAGGCTGTGGAGAAAAAGGAACACTTCTGCACTGTTGGTGGGATTGTAGACTGGTGCAACCACTGTGGAGGTCAATCTGGAGATTCCTCAAAAAGCTGGGGTTGGAGGTCCCATTTGACCCCCAGCTATTCCACTCTTAGGCATATTCCCAAAAGATCTGAAAACATCTTACCACAGTGATGTATGTGCACCCATGTTTATAGCAGCACAATTTGTAATAGCTAGATCTTGGTAAGAACCTATGTGCCCATCAACCGAGGAATGGAAAAAAAATTGTGGTACTTTTATACAATGGAGTACTGCTCAGCTATAAAGAATGATCACATTGAGATATTTATAAATAAATGGATGCATCTTGAACCTATATTCATAAGTGAAATAAATCAAACTCACATATATAAATACCATATAGTCTCCCTAGTGTAAGAAATGGTAAGAGTACAGAAGATTTTATGGAAATCATGGTTCACCATTATACTGCTTTGATGTCATATGTTTTCATACATTGTTTGGAATGGTTTTATTCTATTTTGTTTCATCTTAATATATGTGATCATATGTGTAGTTACTTTGAAGCCAAGACAATGTGGCAGCCATTGTTGATTTAATATCATCTTGCTTTAAAGTCCTACCATGTTCTTGTTTTTCTATTACCATTGGTTCTATCACATTGTGTCTTATTGAATTTTAATATGTATAATAGTAAAAACAAAATTTTTATAGAAAATGAGATAATACAGCAGTCATTATTCATCTTCAGTTATTTGGTTCTGAATGCCTTGCAATGCTTCCATTCTCTTGAGTTGTTTTATTCTACTTTGTTAAGTTTGACATTATTGTGTGTAAAGCTAATCTCAACTATTTCAAAGAAAGAGACATTATGATAGCTACTGTTAATATTGAATTATCTTGTTGAGAAGTGCTGTGTTGCTTACATTGTTCTGTTCTGATCTGCTTAGATCTGTCCTCTTTTGCTTTATTCTTTAAAAAAAAAAGCGAGTGCCCTAAAGGATATACCTGCATGTATATTTAAGGGTGTAGGATTGACAATTATGTTACTAAGTATTTGTTGGATCAGAGAACAGAACTGTCTGCAGCCTCACTGTTTGAATGTCCACTTTGTATGCTTTATCTTTGTAATTTGAACTACTACATACAAGAAGACAATATGTACTGTTACAACTAGTGATTTCTTATTGTTTATTTTTTTGAAATTCTGTATTATTTCTACCCTTTTTTTCTGTTTTGCTTTATTTTTCCCCTCACTTTATATAAAATTTAAAAAAAAAGAAAATGGTCTTGGTTAGGAAGAACCGACATTGTGAAAATGGCCATACTCCCAAAACTGTTATACAGATTTAACACAATCCCAATCAAAATACCATTGACATACCTCACAGATCTAGAGAAAACACTACTAAAATTCATTTGGAAATGGAAGAAACCTAGAATAGCAAAGGCAATTCTAGGCAACAAAAGCAAGGCAGGAGGCATCTCAATTCCTGACTTGAAACAGTACTATAAAGCCACAGTGATAAAATCAGCTTGGTACTGGCAAACAAATAGACCTGAGGATCAATGGAACAGATTAGAAGATGCAAGCACACTACAAAGACACTCAGCCACCTGATATTTGACAAAGGGGCTAAATATGTCCACTGGAAGAAGGATAGCCTCTTTAATAAATGGTATTGGAAAAATTTGCTCTTCACATGCCGAAGACTGAAACTAGATACAAGCCTATCACCATGCACAAAACTAAAGTCTAAATGGATCAAAGACCTCAATATTAAAACAGAAATACTAAATCTATGGGAAGACAAGTTAGGCAGAAGTCTTGGAGACATAGGGGTAAGCAGAGATACCCATCAAATGCAGAGTGGATGAAAAAGTTGTGGCATTTTTATACAATGGAATATTACTTAGCTATAAAAAGGATGATCTTGAGGCCTTCATAGGTAAATGGAGACAACTTGAGACTATCCTCGTTAGTGAAATAAATAAGAATCATATTTATAAATATCACATTGTGTCTCTAGTGTAAAAAGTAAATAAGAACTACAAGTGTAATAAAACCAAAATGTGTAATTGCTATTGTAAAAAAGAGAGGAAAAGAAAGTGCTCTAAAGGATATAACTGCATGTATGTTTGAGTGTGTAAAATAGATGACCATATTGCTGAATCTTTGTTGGATCTTTAAGCAGAACTGTTTCAGTCTGACTGTTTGAGTGTCTACTATGTATCCTTTAACTTTCTAACTTGAACAACTACGTCCAAGATGACAATATGTAATTTATAAACTAGTGATTTCTTAGTGGTCTTTTTCTTTTTCCTTTTTCTTTCTTTTTCTTTCTTTCTTTTAGAATTCTGTATTATTGCTATGCTTTTTTCTTTTTTGCTTTTTTTCTTCTCTTTAAATAATATTTTAAAAATGTATAATTGCTATTGTAAAAAAGAGGAAACAGGAAGTGCTATAAAAGATAGAGCTGCATGCATATTTAAGTGTGTAGGATTGATAACCATATTTCTAAGTTCTTGTATTGTTGAGCAGATCAGTTTGCACTCTCACTGTTTGAGTGTCCACTTTGTGTGCTTTAATTTTGTAACTTAAACAACTATTTCTAAAAGAATAATATGTCATTTATCAACTAGTGATTTCTTACTGTTATCTTTTTTTGAAATTCTTTAATGTTTCTGTCCTTTTTCTGTTTTTTTTTCTCTTTAAATAAAAAATTTCAACTTTAGCTACTACTATTGCTCTTGTTGACACCAATACCTTCTGGAAAGTGTAAGGTCAACTTTGGAGCAAGTAACAATCAAATGGTAGCTGTTTTAAAAGGTTTGTACAACTGCCACCACTGCCACCACCAGAACCAATGGGGATGGCAGGGGAACCCACCACACACCTCTCTCTTTTTTGCCTCCAGTAGTCCACGTCCTCAGTCTTGTTCCAGCAAACTATTGAAATGTGCTGGATTGCTATGAAGTTCAAGGCCTGCAGAGACATACCTCCCCTGAGGACATCAACAAGGCATATCAAAAACTAGCACTAAAGTGGCACCCAGATAAAGAACCTGAGAGTAAAGGAAAACAGCAAAAATTCATACAAATGCTGAGGCATATAAATTGTTACCTATCAGATGTGAAAAAATGGGGCGTCTATGACAAATATGACCAAAAAAAGGCTTAAATGGTGGTGGAGGATGTGAAAGTCACTTTGATAGTCCATTTGAGTTTGGGTTCACATTCTGGAACCCAGATGATGTCTTCAGGGAATTTTTTGGTGAAAGGGACCCATTTTCATTCGATCTCATGAAAGGTCCTTTTGAAGATATTTTTGAGAAATGAAAGGTTCCCCAAGGAAGCCGAAGCCTTGGTGCAGGCTCCTTTTGCTCTGCCATCAATGGATTTCCATCCCTTGGAGGTAGATTTGCTTCATTTCATACAGGATTTACTTCATTTGGGACCCTAGGTCATGGGGGCCTCACTTCATTTTTACCCCTGTCATTTGGCAGCAGTGAGATGATTACTTCAAATCTATATCACCTTCTATTAAAATAGTTAATGGCAGAAAAATTACCACAAAAAGAATTGTGAAGAATGACCTGGAAAGAATAGAATTTTGAAGAAGATGAACAGTTAAATTCTTTACAATAAGTGATAATGAGTGGCTACTATACTTGGATAATGATAATTCAATGCGGGTATTTAACAGAAATGTTAAACTATAAGAAGCACCATTTGAGGATTAACTGGAACTGGATGATTAACTGGAATTTTTTAAAGATTTCAGATGAACTCAACTTTCACTATACTGTACCTAATCTAAATTATTTTATGAACAGCTTATCTCAGAGACTCTCTTTGTTAAAGACTTTTAGTTTATTGATGGGACCACACAATAGAACCAGTTTTTAATCTTTAAAGTTGTTGTAATCACTGTATGTGCTTAGCTTTTTTATTACATGTGATCCAAAGTAAGTCTTGACTTTTGAGGAGCACTATGATAAGATTGTACACTAACACCAGCACAGATTTGCTTTCTATTGTGTTTGAAATATGAGTTAAGTAGTGCCCATCTGCTATGAAGCTAACATTGCCAGGAGGAATCCTCCACAAGAATATTTTGTTTTTCATATTCTGTAATGAAAGATATTAATGGTAATACATTTCTAGTTCAATACAAATTTAAGGATGTTTTCTAGCTGTGCATGGATGCAAGCAACATAGTAAAGCTTTGACAATTGCTTGTCAATTGTTTAAAAAAAGAAAAAGAAGTGAATGTGTTTGCTGCATTCAAAAAAAATTTGTATATCCAGCCCATGCAAAAAAAGGGCTTGGTAAATCTCCTTTACCCTGGCTTAAGCAAAATCTTCTTAAGGAGGTGAACCAGTGAGTGGCCCCTGAGATCCAGCCATGGCCATGGTGGAACCCAGGCTGCTGCACAAAGAAGCAATTCACCCGCCCTCTTGGTAAGCACCTTCCTCAGGCCTGACCCAATAGTATCTCCTGTGAGCCTACCAGTACACAGGCTTCAAATCAAACATCCCAACACACTACACCCCTCCCTTGGCAACTGGGGACAGAGGTCTGAGCATCTCTTGGGAGGATCACTGTATGCAATATAGCAAATATGGGATGTCTCCTCTACCCTCTGTTTGAAAGAAAATATTGTTTACAGTTTTGTTTCATTATGATTAATTGCTTTACTCTATTCAGTATTCTCTTTTAATTGGTTTTATAATGTTCTGTCTTTGGTTTGATTTTGCTGTACTTAATTGACTACACAACTATTCTATGTGAAAATAATGAGATATACTATGGTACATATTTCTGTTATCATGGTAACCTGCAGTGAAGTTCTGTACCAAATTCACTGCACTGTCTCAATTGGCTTTGTTCTGTCTTGTCCTGTTGTATTTCTACTACCTTCAAAATAAAAAAAATTAAATTAAATTAAATAAACAACATCATAATCACATGCAACAAAGGAATTAATATATAACCTACATGTCAAAATTAAAAACTTTTGTATGTCAAATGATATCACAAGAAATGAGAACACAACTCACAAAATGAGGATATACATTAACAAATCATACAGTTAATATGACATGTGTCTAGGATAAAGACTCCTGTATCTCAAAACTTTAACCAATTTTTAAAATGTGCAAATGATCCAAATAGACATTTCTTTAAAGAAGATACAGAAATGATTAATAAATAAAAAATGTTCAATATCCTTAGTCATCAGGGAAATTCAAATCAAAATCAAAGTGAGATAACACTTCACATTCACTGAGATTGAACAATAAAAACACAGTTTATAAGAAGTAACATCAATAAAGTGGAGAAATTGAAACTCTCACATACTGGTGGTGGGAATGGTGTGTTCATTTTGGAAAACAGTTTTGTAGTTCTTTGAATGATTGTGTACCCAAGACATATTAAAAACTTGTATACATTTTTGCTTACCAAAATTATTCAGAATAGCTAAAAATTGGAAGTAATTTAAATGCCCACCAATTAATGAATGCATAAATAAAATAATGTATATCCATACATTAGAATATTGTATAGATTGCAAGATGGCCGACTGAGTGGCGGCACAATAAGAGAGCCTCTCTGAGGAAAAAAAAAAATAAAAACAACTCAGACACTGGAATCTGGCAACATGTAGAAAGCCAGACAAAAGGAGAGGCATTCTCATGACCCAGGAAGAAACTGAGGAAAAAGAAAAAGAAAACAAAAAAGAAAGAAGAAAAAGAAGCATGGACAGAGGGCTGGAGCTGGGCAAGCCCCAATTGCTGTACTGGCACATCTTAAAGTCAGGTGACTCACAATCGAGCTGAGATTGTGGCCCTGCTGAGAGTGGGGGTTGGTGAGCTCCAGACCCTCGGCTGGAAGATGCACTGAGACAGGGAGTGGAAATAGCTAGTTGAGCTGCATGAACCTTGGTGAGTGATGGGAACTGGATTCCCCAGATCAGGAGGACTGGCTGGGCAACATTTTGGAGTTCGGCAGGGCCAGCTTGAATCAAAACCCGAGGCAGTCTCCGCTGATGACTCCTAGTCCAAAGCAGATTAGTGAGATTTGCTTGGGCAGGGCCACGCCCCTGGTTGAAACCCAATAGCCAGGGAAGAGGCTTTTCTGAGCCAGTGGTATACCCAGGGAGCACACAAACTTGTTGAAGCATAAACTGGTTGACTGGCATAGGGGGAGGGGCTGGCTCTCAGTGTGCAACTCACAGATCTGCAGCAGACTGGGGGGGTGGTACTTCCCTAGAAAGTGCACTGCAGAAAAATGGTAAGCAATAAGAAAGGCCCAGAGACCTCCACCACCAACATGTCTGAAGGGGGCTGAAAACATGGCAAGACAGAGAAAGAGCAAAAGGTCCCCAACTGCGGAACCAGGGAAAGTGAGTCCAAAAGAGGTAAATGCAGAGGAGGTTGAGAGCAGCAAACCTGTAATGTCAGAGACAGCCTCATCAGAAATAAAGAAATTTAAAAAACCCATTGAAACCTGGAAAAACCTTTCAACAGAAACTAAAGACAAACTTTCAAAACTTGAATATAGATTTGCAACATATGATCACAAAAGGAAGGATCTCTTAAAAATAGCAAGGAACAAGGAAACAATGA
>PVLA01017083.1:0-18559 GCA_004027455.1 Hydrochoerus hydrochaeris
TGCCCGATTCCAACATGTCACCCATTTGGTTGTGTCCTTTCCTTGGTGGGGGGTCTTATTCCCAGCACCAACCATGGATTAATGAAGGTCCCTTTGCTGGCTCTGCTCTTTGTTGGGCTCACCAACCCCTGACTTCAGCGCTGCTGTGCTTCCTGTGAGTGGCAGTGGGAAAGAGTTTGGGTGGCTCTGTTGTCTGGTGAGGATTCAAGCTGGTGCAAAATCAGGCCAGCGCAAACTTGGTGGATTGCTGCGAAAATGCTATTTTTAGCTGTTTCAGTTGTAGTCCTGAAGTATTTGACAAGCTTTTTTACATTTTAATTTCTTCCTGTGTCAAGAGGATTCATCTCCCTCTGTCTGGGTCTCTCCAGGGTGTTTTATTCTGGCAAATGGGTTGTTTCTCCCGGGAGGCTTTGTATTTTGTTGCTCACTAATCGGCCTTCTTGACTTCTCTCCTGCTGTTATTATTGTGCTATGACCTGTTAATATGCATGAGATAATTTCAATTGTTTTGCACTTATATAAACATGCTTTTTTGACTACAGTGTGGTCTGTTTTGGAGAAAGTTCCATGAGCTGCTGAAAAAAATGTGCATTCTATTGTTGCAGTCTGTAGATATTTCAAGTCTCTTTGTTTCCAGATTTGGTATAATCATATTTCCTTGTTGACTTTTTGTCTAGTTGCTCTATTAGTGACCATGAGTTATTGAGGTTTCCTGCTACAATTCTGTTGATATTAATCTGATTTTTTATGTCTAGTAATTTGTATGAAGTTGGATAAGTAAGTGTTCAGTTCATATATATTTATAATTGTTATGTCTGTTTGGTTTCCCATGGAATGAGAAGAGGTAACAGGAGGAAAGAAAACAGGTCTTTATTAAGGGGACAGGAAAGTTGCTGAAGAGAAGCAGGCACATTTTAGAAGCTTCAGAAAAAAACTTCGGGCTTTTTATTTTGAATTTAACAGGGGCGTGGCTAAATGGGTGAGTGGAATGACGTATTGACGGCTGATAGGAGGAGCTTTACCCATGTGGGAAAAGTGGAGGTTTGACTTGTGGGTTTGCGAAAAGAACCAAGGGGGCGCTTCCAGTGCCAAAGGGAGCTCATACATGAGGAAAAACCTATCAATGTCTTTCTGTTGAACTGTTCCCTTAATCAATAGGTAGTCATTGTTTATGCCTCTCTGATCAGTTTTGGCTTGAAATACACTTTTTCTGAAAATAAGGTAGCTACTCTCACTTATTTTCATGCATAGAATATTGTTTTCCATTCTTTGATTTTTAGTCTATTATAATTTCTTTTTTGTTAAATGTGTTTCTTGCATACAGCATTGGCTTTTGTTTCTTGATCCATTCTGTCAATCTTGTGTTTTTTGATTGGGTAATTAAGACCATTCCCATTGAGAGTTGTTACTGAAAAGTATTGATTTATTCCTGTCATTGCATCTATTCCTGTCATTTCCTGTTGCTGATTCATTTTTTCCCCCTTCTACTTACATGTTCACTTTGCTAGTGTATTCATTCTTTTAGAGATTTTAGGATTGTTAACTTTACTGTCTGCTTCTAGGATATCCTTGAGAAGTTTTTGAAGTGCTGGTTTGGTGGTCATGAATTTCTTTGGGTGCTGTTTGTCAGTGAAAGATCTTTTTTCTCCATCAATTTAAAAAAATAGTTTGCAAGATATATAATTCTAGGTTAGAAATTGTTTTCTTTCAGGACTTGAAACAGTTGCCTTTAAATTTTGCATTGAGAAATGTGCTATAATTCTGATGGGTTAACCTTTGTAAGTGATTTATTGTTTTTCTATAACAACTTCTAAGATTCTATCCATATGTTAGATTTCTGCGAGTTTGGCTATGTATCATGGAGAGGTTCTTTTCTGATTGTGGCTCTTTGGGGTCATATATGCCTCACTTATATGTATGTTAAATTCCTTCCCCATATTTGGGAAGTGTTATTTTTGTAAGTGGGTTTTTTAAAATGTCATTTATGCTGTCTTCTGATTTTTCATGAATTTAGATTAATCTTAGTCTTCTTAGTATCATCAAGCAGTTGTTAAATTCATTTTTCTCATTTTCTTGTTGTTTTTAAGGATTTCTGAAGAATTAGTTGCCAAACATCAGGCTTATCTTCTAGTTCTGACATTCTGTCCTCACATTGGTTGCTTCTGCTACCAATACTTTTATCTACTGGCTTTCTGTATGGTACCTTTTCATGGGTATAATAATGTGTACAATAGTTTGGAGAGCATGGCCATTTTCACACTATTGGTTCTTCCTAGTCAAGAGCAAGGAATATCCTTCCATTTTCTAATATCCTCTTCAATCTCCTTTTCCAGTGTAGTATAACTTTCAGCATATAGGTCTTTTACATTTTTAGTTAGGTTGATTCCTAAGTATTTCATTTTTTAAGAAGTTATTGTAAAGGGCTATATTTCCATAATTTCTCTCTTGGCAAGGTTTTTGTTTGTGTACAGGAATGCTATTGATTTTTGAGCATTGACTTTGTATCCAGCTACAATGCTGAACTTGTTTATTACCTTCAATAGTCTTTTAATGGAGTTTTTTGGGTCTTCTATATAGAGCATCATGTCATCTGCAAATAGTGATAATTTAACTTCTTCCTTTTCTATCTTTACTCCTTTTATTTCTCTCTCTTTTCTGATTGCCCTGGCTAGCATTTCCAGAACTATATTGAATAAGAATGGTGATAGTGGACATCCTTGTCTTGTTCCTGATTTTAAAGTGAAAGCTTTCAGTTTTTGTCCATTTAGTATAATGTTGGCTGTTGGTTTGTCATAGATGGCCTTTATAAAGTTGAGGTAGACACCATGTATTCCAAGTTTCTGAAGGATTTTTATCATGAACATGTGTTGGACTTTGTTGAAAGCTTTTTCTGCATCTATTGAAATGACCATGTGGCTTTTGTTTTTGGCTCTGTTGATGTGGTGTATTACATTTATTGATTTGCATATGTTAAACCATCCTTGCATTCCTGAAATGAACCCTACTTGGTCATGCTGTATAATCTTCTTGATGATTTGCTGCATTCTACTTGCCAGTATTTTATTGAGAATCTTTGCATCAATGTTCATTAGTGAGATTGGTCTATAGTTCTCCTTTTTGGTTGGATCCTTCTCTGGTTTTGGTATCAGAGTAATACTTGCTTCCAGGAATGATTTATGGAAGATTGCTTTCATCTCAATTTCATTGAAGTGTTTAAGGAGTATTGACATCAAATCTTCTCTAAATTTCTTGTAGAATTCAGCTGTGAATCCATCACGTCCTGGGCTTTTCTTTGTTGGCAAGTTTTTAATTGCATTTTCAATTTCAATAGCTGATATTGGGTTGTTCAAAATTGCTGTATCTTCTTGGTTAAGCTTTGGTAGTTCATATGTTTCTAGGAATCTGTCCATTTCCTCTGTGTTTTTCACTTTATGTGAGTAGAGATTTTCAAAGTAGGTATTCATGATCTTTTGACTTTCCATAGGATCTGTAGTAATTTCATGTAGTAACTGCATGAATATCTAAGTGTGTAGGGTTGATAACTATACTTCTAAGTTCTTGCTGGATTGTTGAAGAGATCTGTTTGCAGTCTTACTGCTTAAATGTCTGCTTTGTATGCTTTAATTTTGTAACTTGAACAACTATTTCTAAAATGACCATATGTATTTTACCAACCAGTGATCTCTTATTGTTTATCCTTTTTTTGAAATTCTGTAATATTTCTACTTTTTGTTTTTTTCTTTTTAAATAAAACAGAAAGAAAATCACCTCCAAGAGTAAAAAGCAAAATATATCTAGAAAATAAATTTCCAAATTACACCAGAAAAAGTAATTGCCTCATTAAGTATTTACTTGGCAAGCCACTATATTTTATGTAGCTCTATTCTAGAAATTGGATGACTGGAAAGTGCATTCTATTTATATCTGATTACTTAATATCTAAAAAGATCTTTGCATATGTATTTCATAATTGGATAATGGATGGGTGAATGGAAAAGAGAGCTTTCACAGAGTATTTTGTACTCAGATTACATATTTTCAGTGTCTGGATATTTCTTTAAATTTCTGAGAATGTGCACTGAATGTACTATTTCATTGCACTGTATTATTACCTTAAAAAAATTTTTTTTCTTTTGGTACCAACTCACAACTGCATGCTTGCAAGGCAGGCACTTTTGCCACTGAGCTAAATCCCCAACCCCCACTGTACTATTACCAACTTACAATTCATAAATCATATCCTCTGACTTTGAAATGATGGATTATCCAGTCCAACCACTCATCCAGTGTAAGAATTCTCTGAAATATCCTCATGAGACAGGTATTTTCTGCTTGAACATCTCAAGAGATATTTTGGCCCATGGCAAGATATTATAATTTTTTAAAAAACATTTATTTGTGTGGACATATTTTCAAATTCATATAGAATTTGCAGGTGCAGTAAAAAGATTATGTCCATGTCTCTCCCTCTTTGTTTCCCCATTGTTATCATTTACCACATTTGTGTACTCTTTTTACATACATTTCCTGGAGCAACAGATTAAAAGGTGGATGTCTATATATTATACAATTTAATATCTTCTAAATTATTTGAGAGCAAGTTGCAAACATAGTTTTCCATCATATCTAAAAATTCCATTGTAACTATCCCTAAATAAAAACATTATCTTACATGACTAGCACATAACATACATACACTCATTCACATTTATTCTACATTTTCCTCTTACATGATGATTATTCAATGGAGAGGGAAAGCAGTATACACAGAAGTCACATTTTTTGACCCTAAGTACATGTAAATATAGATGGAATAAGCAGTTTCCTTCTGAAAGTCTTCTTGCTACTATCCTCTTCCAAACTCAAACATTTCTCTATTGATTCTGGAAACTCTACTACTAATAGAGTTCTTTTCACTGAATTTATTCTATTAAGAAGTAAATAAACAGAATGGTAACATGCAAATATCACAGCTTTAAGAGTAAGAAACATCCAGTCCAATCCCAATTCTGTTGTTGAAAATTAGGAATCCCCTAATGCATCAAAGTGGCAGATTTGAACATTAAAAGAGATGTAACTTCTTGTAAGCTTTAAATACAGTGAACTTTTTCAGCTGCTATACAAAGTAAGTCCCCTTGTTATTTACTTTACCAACATGTGCTATTGCAAAATGCTTCCTAAAATACAGATATTTTTGAAAGAGATTGGTAAAATGTAAATACATTCTCAGTACCAAAGTTGTGTAAATGAATTTATTAATAATTTCTAAAAGACATGATAGCAAAGCAGCATAAGAAATTTGATTTCGAGAATGGTGATATGTAAAGAAAAATGGGTTAAGAAAGAAAGGGAATCAATTAATTTCAGAACCTGTTTTCTGAAAAAAAAATACTGATTATACAGTCATCAGTGGAAACAGTTTATAAAAAGCAGTGATCTATGGAAATTATCTGTTTATAAAGCAAAATATTAAAGAATTTCAGTCATTTGTGCCAGAAAAAAAGTAATGACATGGAATTAACTGTTAAGATTTATTAAGCTTTACACTAGTAAAGATAAAGGGATTTGGGGAATCAAAGATTGAAAAAATAAAATTTGAAACATTAATCAATGGAAGATGAGGAAGAGGAGGAGGAGAGAAAAGTAAAATAGAAGATCCTATTAAGGAGTAAAACAAAATCAATAGTATTAGATAAAAGTACTGGAAAAAAAGAAAAACAGGAAAATATAAATATAATATAAATAAACAGGAAAAGAAAAATAAAGAAAAAATTTAAAAGAAAACAAGAAAAAAGACAAAAAGAAATATTGAGTCTAAAAATTTCTGTCTTTTTGAATGCATGATTTTTTTTCCAGCATCAGCAGTCTTGCAATCCAGAAAATTACTATTATCTCTGTCAAGCTGACAGCCTGTGGATTCATGAGGTCGCGCCTTCTATCCCAGCCCCTTCCCCAGAGATCCCTTTGTTCATGCACTCTAGACTTTGGCAGCAATCCAGAGTGATGGGTATCCTTGCTCACACCGATGGACAGGGAAGGTACAGACCACTGGTCTCTGCTGGTTTAGGCAGCAGGGTGGGATTTCAAGAAGACTTCTGGACATAGTACCAGCACTTTCATATCCATTCCCCTCTGAAAGCCACATCTACAGGGCTTGTGTGGGTCCCTGTCTTTCCTGGCTGGTGCTTCTCAGATGGTCTATGTCTACCCTGCATTCCTATGATTCTATTTTGGCTGTCTTTCACCCAGTCTCTATGGGAGAGAAACACTGGAAATTCTGGAGTGAAGTTGTTCTGTGGCTCTGTCTTAAATAATTTACCCTTTCCCACAGTGGTGCCCATTATGGCTTGTGTCTAAGTGTGTCCCCAAAACTTCATATGGTCTCATAGGTGGGACTCTTTCAAAGGTGGCTAGATCTAGAGTGTAATTCTGGGATTGATTCATGGTGTAATGCTAGATTCAAGGGCACTAGGGTTAAGGGTGTGAATGCTGCCTGCTCTAACTATCCTAGATACAATATAAGGGATAGAAAGAGCTGTGGTCATCCCTTGCTTGTTTTGCTACCTCCTGCCTGCCTTCCCATGAACTGTTTGGCCTCTGTGATACCTGTCTGTCATGCCAATCTGCCTGGGAGCCAGCCAACTATGAGCTGAAACCTCTACAGACTGTGACTAAATAAACCTTTCCCCTGTCTTGGTTACTTTTCTCTAGTTGCTGGGACAAAATACCTGACACTCAAAATTATGGAAGCAAAGATTTATTTATCTCACAGTTTGTGGAAATTTCATTTCATGATCAGCTGGATCCAAGGCAGGGTAATATGGTTCAGGGGCAGTGGGATGTTACCAAAGGGGACAAAAGCAAAAAGGGGAGAACACATTTCCTTCCTTCCCTTGTATTGTATGCTGGTTATCTGTGACTGGGGATGCACAGCACTCACACCACCAATCTCTGTGCTAAACAAGGAACCAATCACAAGTGCTAGACTCAGCTGCTTTAGAAAGACCTGCCCCCATGACTATGTGAGGTTTCAAACACAAACCATAACACATCCCTTAAATTTGGGTGTTGGGTATTCTGTCTCAGCAATGAGAGAAAAGTAACTAAGGTAGTGCCTAATTAAACATTCTGTCAATATGGCAGCAGAGTAAAACTCCACACTGTTTTTGTAGTTTGTAACAGCTGTGAGCATTTCTTAGGGTTTGTGCTGGTGACCAGGTCTGTAATTTCTCCT
The DNA here is from genome assembly GCA_004027455.1 of Hydrochoerus hydrochaeris. Classification (NCBI taxonomy): domain Eukaryota; kingdom Metazoa; phylum Chordata; class Mammalia; order Rodentia; family Hydrochaeridae; genus Hydrochoerus; species Hydrochoerus hydrochaeris. The sequence goes on from PVLA01017083.1 coordinate 7,235, forward strand.
TGGATCTACTGACTCTCCAGGGCTTATCTTTCCTCCTTGGTATTGGCTTTGTCCTTGATCAGGCTTGTTGGTGGATTGGCATCTTGGTTGTCCTTTGCTGAGAGGAAAGGAAATGCAAGGCCTGCTTGGATTTTGTGGGTGGTTATAGCCGAGGTGAGGAGTCTGTGGGCATGGAGTTGATTAGAGGCCAGTGTGCAGCTCTGTTCTTCATGGGGCACAGATCCTTTATTCCATGGTCAAAATATTTTAGAAAGTATTGTGTTTTTTTTGGGGGGGTACTGGGGATGGAACTCACAATCTCATGCTTGCCAGGCAGGTGCTTACACCACTGACCCAAAGTCCTGGCCCTTAAAAAGCAAATTCAAAAAGAAAAGAAATTATTTAACTTTTCCATTTAGTATGGTAAGTAGGCTTATTTTCAGGAATAATATAGATAAAGTTAGCTACAATATTTAATGCAAAAATCAGATTAAGTTTCTGAATTTTACTTTATTTCTGTTTGAATCATATAAATTTGTTGGGATTTTGATGGCATCAACTCTAGTACATTGTGACTTTTATGAAAGTAGTATTTATGTTCTAAAAGAAAACTTCCTCAATATACCTAAGTAAAAATTAAGCTTAATAAAACTTTAACAGTAGAATTATATTTTTTTGGTTGCTAATGAACTTAATGGTGTTCAGAGCTACTACTGTTTGTGTGTTAGTGTCTATAAGAGTGATTTATTGATTCCTATATGCTGAAGGCAGAATTAGAGTTCTTAGTGGTTTAGGCATGTGATAATGGATCAGACAAAGATTCTGTCTTTAGCTAACTAAGAACATAGCTCCAGGATAGAGCACCTTGCCTGGCATGCACAAGGTTTTGAGTTTGATCCTCAACACCAATAAAACAAAATAAAACAAAACAACAGTGGAAAGGACAGATTAAACCATTTAAAAAAGGATTCTGTCCTCAAAGTATACTGTTGAGCAGGGGAGACACAACTGTGTTAAGCACAGACACAATTATTATAAGAGTAAAATATGATTTTTTTTTGTACCAGGGATCAAATTTATGACCTTGCACTTGCCAGGCAGGTCCTTATGCAACTGAGCTAAATCCCTTAAAAAGCAAATTCAAAAAGAAAAGAAATTAACTTTTCCATTTAGTATTGTGAGTAGGGTTATTTTTCAGGAATAATGTAGATAAAGTTAGCTACACTATTTAATGCAAAAATCAGATTAAGTTTCTGATAAAAAAATTTAGAACATCAAAAAATGTTTTGATGTTCTAAATATACAGGGAGTGCTGTGGGAATAAAAGAGGGGTAAGCCTGGCATTTATTCTGGCAAGCTAATTCTCTGAAAGAAACAGCAATTTATTTGGGTCATTAAAGACTGATGACATTTGGAAATGTGGTGAGGAAAGAGAAGCACAATTGAGGGGGGTCAGGCCTGCACTGCCAAGTGGTGAGTTCCAGCTCACCAGTGCTGGCCTGGGAACAGTTTGGGACCATTGGTCCTGGCAGCTGGGTGCCTGCCCAGCCCCCTAGGACACTAGACTAGGCTCCAGAGGTTCTGCAGGCTTGAGTGGACCATGCCCAGTGACCTTCATTCAACCAGGCAAGCCAGGCCCACCATGCGAGGGGAGCCAAAGCCATGTGAGTCCCAGTAGTGGAGGGCGTAGGAGGTGATTTCCAACACATCCATGGAAAGCTTTGGAACATTACTAGAAACACAGAAAAATAGGAAAATGACAAAATGAAAGACCAAAATGAAATCTCAAACCTCCAGCCCATCCCAACAAAGCCTAGGAGCCATGTACATAGAAGAAAATACTAGTCATACACCTGAAATGCCTGAAATGATATCAACTAAAATAAATAAGCAACTATGGGATGCTGTAAAAGAACTCAAATCAGAAATAATCTCCCAGGTAAAAGAAGAAATGATAAAAATAGTGAAAGAATAGTGAACACATCTAAAGAAGACACAGCTAAAAAAATAGAGGAACAAAGCAAAATGATAGAATCCCTGAATGAACAGTATGAGAAACAAACAATACATGAAACAGATTCAAAGAGATATACAGGAAATCAAAAATTCTATTGAAAGTTGCCAAAACTGCCTCAGTGAAAGTGAAGATAGAGTCTCAGACCTGTAAGATAAGATTGTAGCTAGTGAACAGGAAAGGAAAGATCTTTTAAAAATAACAAGGAATCAGGAAATAACAATTCAATAGCTGCAAGATGATGCAAAGAAAAACAACATAGGATTAATAGGGATAAATGAAAAAGAAGGGGACAACACAAAAGATATCAAGAGGCTATTTACAGAAGTAATAGCTGAAAACTTCCCAAACATGAGTATGGAAACTGATATGCAGATTAGTGAATCATACAGAACTCCAAACAGCCATAACCAAAACAAAACTACACCCAGACATATAATAATTACTTTCCCAGAAATCAAACATAAGAACAGAATATTAAAAGCTGTTAGAGAGAAAAGACAGATCACCTATAAAGGAAAACCTATTAGATTCACAGTAGACTTCTCAACACAAACAAGGAAGTCAAGAAGAGCATGGAGTGAAATATTTCAGATCCTAAAGGAAAACAACTTCCAACCCAGACTGATGTACCCTGCAAAACTGTCCTTCAAAATGGATGGAAAAATAAGATACTTCCATGACAAAGAACAGCTGAAGAGCTTCATGATCACCAAACCAACCCTGCAAACAATACCAAAAGACATTCTAGATACAAATAGGGGGAAAAAAAAGCAAGACAGACAATTAAACAGAATGGAAAGGTAAAGATACAACATCAGAAAGATAACATGTGAACAATAAACCAATATATGACAGTTATAAACATTAATGTAAATAGCCTCAATTCACCAATTAAAAAAAACAGATTGGCAGAATGGATCAAGAAACAATGTCCAACCATATGCTGTCTATTAGAAACCCATCTAACCCAAAAGGAAACTCATAGACTGAAAATTAAAGGATGGAAAACAATACTCCATGCAACGGAAACTCAAAAAAAAAAAAAGTGGGTGTAGCTATTTTGTTCACAGACCATGTGAACTTCAAGAATTATTCAAAGAGATAAAGAAGGTCACTACATACTAGTTAGGGGAAAACTTCAAGAGGAAGAGATAACAATCTTAAATATATATGCACCAAATTCCAGAGCACCCAGCTACACAAAGCAAGTACTAACAGAAATGAAAAATCAAATAGGCAATAACACAATATAACAGGAGACCTTAACATGCCACTGACACAAAGGGACAGATCAACTACACAGAAAATCAGCAAAGAAATAACAGAACTGAATAACTCTTGTGAATAAATGGATTTGATAGACATATACAGAGTGTTCCACCCAACAACATCAGAATATAAATTCTTCTCAGCAGTACATGTGACATTCTCTAAAATAGACCATATACTAGCCCACAGAACATATTTAAGTGAATGCAAAAGAACTGAAATTATCCCATGCATGTTATTGGATCAAAGTACCATGAAACTAAAAATTAATGATAACAGTAACTTCAAAAATCCCACACATACATGGAAATTGAATAATACACTCTTGAGCAATCAGTGGGTCAGAGAGGAAATTAAAGAAGAAATTAAACAATATATACAAGCAAACAAAAATACAATATTTGTATTAATATACAACTTACCAGAACCTGTGGAATGCAATGAAAGCAGTCCTCAGAGGAAAATTTATTGTGCTGAGTTCCCACATTAGGAAAACAGAACAAACACAAATAAACAAGCTGATACTACACCTCAAACATCTAGAAAAAAAAGAGCAAGCCCAAGCCCAAAAGAAGGGAAGAAATTATAAGGATCAGAGCAGAAATTAATGCAATAGAGACTAAGAAAACAATACAAAGAATCAATGAATCAATGGTTCTTTGAAAGAATAAAATTGATAAGCCCCTAGCCAACCTAATTAGAAAAGGAAGGAAAAGACTCAAATTCATGCAATACAGAATGAAAAAGTTGAAATCACTACCGACTCTGTGGAAATACAGAAGATCATCGACACCTATTTTGAAAACCTCTACTGTCATAGGTTCGATAACACAGAAGAAATGGACAGATTCCTAGAAACATATGAACCACCAAAGCTGGATCAAGAAGGTGTAAAACTGCTGAATAACTCAATTTCTATTAATGAAATTGAAAATGTAATCAAGTCCCTACCAACAAAGAAGAACCCAGACCTAGATGGATTCACTGTGGAATTCTACAAGAAATACAAAGAAGACTTAATGCCAACACTCCCCAAACTCTTCAATGAAATTGAAAGGGAAAAAATTCTCCTTAAGTCATTCCTAGAAGCAAATATTACTCTAGTACCAAAACCCGAGAAGGACCTAACTAAAAAAGAGAACTACAGGCCAATCTCCCTAATGAACATAGATGCAAAAATTCTCAATAAAATATTGGCAAACAGGATGCAGCAAATCATCAAGGAGATTATACACCATGAACAAGTGGGATTCATCCCAGGCATGCAGGGGTGGTTCAACATATGTAAATCAATAAATGTAATCCACCATATCAATAGAGGCAAAAGTAAGAATCACATGATCATTTCTATAGATGCAGAAAAAGCTTTTGATAAGATCCAACACTCATTCATGATAAGAACCTTACAGAGAATTGGAATAGTTGGTCTTTACCTCAATATGATAAAGGCTATGTATGACAAACCAGTAGCCAAAGTCATATTAAATGGCCAAAAACTGACAGCCATTACCTTGAAATCAGGCACAAGACAAGAGTGTCCCTTATCATCACTGCTATTCAACATAGTACTGGAAATACTAGCTAGAGAAATTAGACAAGAGAGAGAAACAAAAGGAGTAAAGATAGGAAAAGAGGAAGTTAAATTATCATTATTTGTAGATGACATGATACTCTACATAGAAGACCCCCAAACTTCCATTGAAAGACTCCTAGATATAATAAATAAATTCAGCAATGTAGCTGGATACAAAGTCAATACTCAAAAATCAATAGCATTCTTATACACTAACAACAAAATCACTGAAAGAGAAATAAGAGAAGCCACATCCTTCACACTAGCATCCAAAAAATGAAATACTTAGTAATTAATCTAATGAAAGAAGTAAAAGTGTTGTACAGGGAAAATTATAATACCCTGAAAAAAAAAATCAAAGAAGATCTCAGAAAATGGAAAGACATCCCTTGCTCATGGATAGGAACAATAACTATTGTGAAAATGGCCATTGTCCCAAAATTGTTATACAGATTCAATGCAATTGTAATGAAAATACCATGATCATATTTCATAGATCTAGAGAAATCACTCCTAAAATTTATCTGGAACCAGAAGAGACCTAGAATAGCAAAGGCAATTCTAAGCAACAAAGGCAAGGCAGGAGGCATCAGAATCCCTGACTTCAAGTTATACTAACTACAAAGCTACTGTAATAAAATCAACATGGTATTGGAATAAAAACAGATCTGAATATCAATGGAATAGATTAGAAGATACAACCACAACTATAAACACACTCAACCACCTTATCTTTGATAAAGGGGCCAAACATATTCACTGGAAGAATGATAGTCTCTTTAATAAATGTTGATGGAAAAACTGGCTATCCATATGCTGAAAACTAAAACTAGACCCATGCCTTTCACCATGTACTAAACTAAAATCTAAATGGATCAAAGATATAAATATTAAAACAGAAACACTAAATCTTTTGGAATACAAAGTAGGTAAAAATCTTGAAGACATAGGGGTAGGTAGAGAATTTATGAACAAGAACCAAACTGCATGGGAAATACTTCCCAGAATCAATAACTGGGATCACATCTTATTAAAGAGTTTCTGCATGGCCAAAGAAGTCTCCAGCAGAGTGAAAAGAAAACCCACAAATTGGGAAAAAATCTTAGTGAACTGTCCCTTAGACAAAGGACTTCTGTCTAGAACTTATGAAGAATTAAAAAAAATCAGACCTATGAAATTCAAAGACCCAATCCAAAAATGGGCATCCAAGATGAACACACAGTTCTTATATGAAGAAATATGAATGGAAAATAAATACATGAAATGATGTTCATCATTGGTCATTAGAGAAATGCAAATTAAAAGCACACTGAGATTCCATCTCACTCCAGAGAGAATGGCCAGGATCAAGAAAACTACCAACCACAAATGCTGAAGAGGCTGTGGGGAAAAAGGAACTCTTCTGCACTGTTGGTGGGAGTGTAGACTGGTGCAACCTCTGTGGAGGTCAGACTGGAGATTCCTCAAAAAGCTCGGATTGGAAGTCCCATTTGACCCAGCTATTCCACTCCTGGGTATATTCCCAGAAGAACTGAAAACATCATACCACAGTGATATATGTGCAGCCATGTTTATAGCAGCACAATTTGTAATAGCCAGATCTTGGAAACAACCTAAGTGCCCATCAACTGAGGAATGGATAAAAAAATTTGTGGTACTTTTGAACAGGCTGCCGCCAGCATGCCACTCTGGTAAGTGGCTGTGGCTTGGCAAGCCGCAATCGCCTCAGAGCGAGAACCATATCAGCGTTTCCTGGGATCTGCGATGTGCCATGTTGGACCTTGGGGCGCTGGGGAAATGGGCAGCCAGTTCACCCCTCTGGTGGGTGGCTGTGAACCTACCCATGTGTGGGCTAAGAATCAAACATCTATCCCCCCCCCCTCCGCTAGCAAGTGAGAGCCGGAGATCTGAGCATGTCTTGCGAGTTTGACTATATGCGATATAGCAAATAAGGAGGATTTTCTTCTGCCATCTCTTTGAGGGAAAATATTTTAATCTCCGTTTTGCTCTGTTTTGATCAATGGTATTGCTCTATTCAATATTCTATTCTTGTAATTTCGGTATTTCCTTCAATGTTGCTCTGCCTGATTGAAGGAACAAATATTGTGAAGAAAACCAGATGTACTATTGTGCCTATTGCTGTTGTCCCGGTAGACTGCTGCGAGGTTCTGTGCCAATTTCACTGGACTGCCTCAGTTGGCTATGTCCTGTCTTGTTCTGCAGTATTTTACTATCTTCAAAATAAAATAAAATAAATAAAAAAATAATAAATAAGAATAAATTTAAAAGGTAAATAACAACCACAAAACAGATCAGCAAGGTACTGAGCAACCTGAAACATGATATAACTAAACAGATAATGGACTTAAAAAGCAAAAGAGGAAAAGCAGGTGCTCTATAGGATATAACTGCATGTATATTTAAGGGTGTAGGAATAATAATTATGTTGCTAAGTTTTTGTTGGATCAGAGAATGCAGCTGTTTGCAGCCTCACTGTTTGAATGTCCACTTCGTATGCTTTGATTTTGTAACTTGAACAACAACATCCAGGAAGACAATATGTAATGTATCAACTAGTGATTTCTTACTATCCATTTTTTTGAAATTCTGTATTGTTTCTACCCTTTTTTTTCTGTTTTGCTTTATTTTTCCCCTCTCTTTAAATAAAATTAAAAAAAGTTGTGGTACTTTTATAGAATGGAGTACTACTCAGCTATAAAGAATGATCACATTGAGATATTTATAAAAAAATGGATGCAACTTGAGTCCATACTCATAAGTGAAATAAATCAAATGTACAAATATCATATAGTTTCCCTAGTATAAGAAATGGTAAGAGTACATAAGATTTTATGGTAATCATGGTTTACCATTATATTGCTTTGAAGTCTTATGTTTTCATTCATTGGTTGGAATGGTTTTATTCTGTTTTGTTTGATCTTATTATATGTGATGGTATGAATAGTTACTTTGAAGAAAAGACAATATGACAGCCATTGCTGATTTAATATCATCTTTCTCTGAAGTCCTACTTTTGTTTTTCTATTACCATTGGTTCTATCATGTTGTGTCTTATTGGATTTTAATATAAACAAATTTTTTATGGAAAATGAGGTATTATAGTAGCCATTGTTCATCTTCTGTTATTTGGTTCAGAATGCCCTGTAATACTTTCATTCTTGAGTGGTTTTATTCTATTTTTTTATGTTTGATATTATTGTGTGTGAAGCTAAGCTCAACTATTTCAAAAGAAAGAGACATTATGGTAGCTACTGTTAATATCCAATTGTCTTGTTGTGAAGTGCCATGTGCTTACATTGTTCTGTTCTGATCTGCTTTGATCTGTCCTCTTTTGTTTTATTCTCTTTAAAATAAAAAAAAAGAGAAGAGCAATCTATGAGAGAAAACCCAAGAGATTATATCAAAGCACCAACTGGGGTTATGCAAAATTTATGAAATTTAAGCATGCTTTTGAAATGCAGCTAGGATTTTCATTTTCTTTGGCTCTTAATGACCTGTAACCTAGGAACAAATTTTAAGAAAACAAACAATAATCTCATAATATTGTGGTTTATTAGAGAATGGTTGCTAATCACTATCTTCCTGCTAGTGCACTGTCAGTCAGTTTCTAGGAACTGATAAAATCTAAACAATCATTTTCCATGTAGGACACTAGACAGTTTAAATGTGTCATTGCAGTGACAAAGACATTTCCATGAATGTATCTTAGGGGAACAATGAAAAGTATGGTTCAATGTTTGAATGCCATGATAGCCATCACAGTATTATTTATATGAAACATTGTAAAATATATTCACATTAATATACTCATATGGTATATATGGTGAAATGTTGGTACTGCAATGAAATAAATGCATGTTTGAAAAATTAGTTCTTTTGATGAATTTTAAATGATACAAGAAATTATAATACTCTCTTTCAAGATAAAAACCAAGCACAAAGGGGCAACTTATAAGACTGTATATATAACGTGTGCCTAAATTTTAATCTTATTATTATGTTTAACAAGGTGTTTTTTTCAGCTGATTGAATTAACTAAAATGATTTGGTGTGGAGGACCCCCAGGACAGCTCTCCACAACTACAAATATGTCTTAGTATCTTTAATCTCACCATGGCTCACACTGGAAGTGGTAGATTGGAATTAACTTGCTAGAATTTCAATAAATTTTTCATGGGATTACACATATAAACTCTACTAGACTGCAACAGGGTGTGGAAGGGCCTTCTATAATTTGGAATATAGACATACTAATTTCTTTTTTTTTAAAATTTTATTTAAAGAGGGGGGAAGCAAAACAGAAAAAAGGGTAGAAACAATACAGAATTTCAAAAAAAAATAAACAGTAAGAAATCACTATTTGATGATACATTACATATTGTCTTCCTGGATATAGTTGTTCAAGCTACAAAACTAAAGCATACAAAGTGGACATTCAAACAGTGAGGCTGCTAACAGTTCTGTTCACTGATCCAACAAAAACTTAGTAACATGGTTATCAATCCTACACACTTAAGTATACATACAGTTATCTCTTTTAGAGCACTTTCTTTTCCTTCTCTTGCTTTTTTTTTTTTAAATTTTTTTAAAGAAAAAATTTTGAAACAGGAACAGGGTAGAAACAATATAGAATCTCAAAAACAAACCAAACCAAAACAAAACAGAAAAAAAACCCAAAAATAGTAACCAGTAAAAAATCACTAGTTGATAATTACATACTTTCCTCTTAGATGCAGTTGTTCAAGTTACAAAAGTAAAGTCCATAAAGTGGACATCCAAACAGTGAGACTGCAGTCAGTTTTGCTCATCCATCCAACTAAAACTTTAGCAACATGGTTATTAATTCCACACACTCAAACATACATGCAGTTATATCCTTTAGAATACTCTTCTCCCTTTTTTTTCTTTACAATAACTATAATCCATTCTCATAAACTACTTAGAAGTTCTACACATGTATAAGTCTCTACACATATACCTAGCCTTTCTGTATTAGAGGGAGAAACAAATCAAAACAAGTCAGCAATACAAATTCCTCAAGAAACACGAAATGAAAAGAACATACAAAAACACAACACTAGGTGATCTACGGTAGTCACTATGGTGTCTCTTGGTATTTTCAATAAAATTGTCTATATCATCAAATATAATATAAACAGCATTGCTTTACACTATTAATAAAATCTAAACATTGGAGACATTACAGGACTTCAAAGGCAGTTAACAATCAAACCAGAATGAGTATCCTATTGAATCCTGTCATCTTCAGAGTAGTTGCCCCTACTCTCAGACTCGACACTCTCAAGCATACCAGATTCAAATAAAATCAGTCAAGATAAAACAGTGATATAACCAATTTTCTCTGTCTTATCTCTGCCATGCTATTTTTCTGTTGTTATTTGTTTACTTTTCTCCTTCATTCCACTGTCTTCCCCTTTCTTTGAGGCCTTTCTGCCATTATTCCTGGAACCCTGGTGATTTTCTTCTCTCTCTCTAGAATGTCTTTCAGTATTCTTTGCAGGGTTGGATTGGTGATCACAAACTTCCCCAGTTCCTCTTTGTGGTGAAAATATCTTGTCTCTCCATTAATTTTGAGAGACAGTTTTGCAGGGTACATCATTCTGAGTTGGAGGTTATTTTCTTTCAGGGCTTGGAATATTTTGCTCCAAGCTTTTCTTGATTTGATGGTTTGCATTGAAAAGTCTGCTGTGATTTGGATGAGTTTTCCTTTATAGGTAATCTGTTTCTTTTCTCTGACTGCTTTTAATATTCTGTTCTTGTGATGGATTTCTGGGATCCTGATTATTATATGTCTGGGTGTAGATCTGTTTTGGTTGTAGCTGTCTGGAGTTCTATATGCCACATTTATCTGAATTTCACTTCTGTTACCTATGTTTGGGAAGTTTTCCTTAATTATTTCTGTGAATAGACTTTTAATTTCATTTGTATTTGTTGCTGCATCTTCATTCACATATTTTATTCTTAAGTTATAAATCCTCTTGTCATCTTCTAACCTTTGTATTGTTGCTTCCTGGTTCCTTATTATTTTTAAGAGATCCTTCCTTTCACAATCATACTTTGAAAATCTATCTTCAAGTTTTGAAAGTTTGTCTTTAGTTTCTGTTAAAAGGTTTTGCCAGGTTTCAATGAAGTTTTTAATTTCCTGATATTCTCTTTGGATCTGTTTCATATATTCTAGGTATTATTTATATTCTAGATCAAAGGCTTCTCTCCTTTCTCTGGGTTCCTCTATTCTTTCATTTGTGTCTACTTGAGGATTACCCAGGACTTCTTTTATTAATCTTCTTATATCTTGCTTCACCTGAGTTAGAATTTCAGATTTAAATTTGATGATGAGGTCACGGATGTATTTCTTTATTTCTGATGAGGCTGTCTCTGACATTACAGGTTTGCTGCTCTCAACCTCCTCTGCATTTACCTCTGTTGGACTCACTTTCCCTGGTTC
>PVLA01017084.1:0-18524 GCA_004027455.1 Hydrochoerus hydrochaeris
ATATATATTTTTTTTTTTTTTTTTTTTTGCTACCGGGGATCAAACTCATGATGTCACACTTTCCAGGCAGGTGCTTATGCTGCTGAGATAAATCCCTGGCAAAAAAATATATCTTTGACTAATAGGACAAGCCTCAATAAATGTAAAATAACTGAAATCATATGGTGGATGTTATCTTATCCTAATGACCTTAAACTGTAAATCAACAGAAAAAAAACATGAAATTTTCTGAATGTTAAAGCTAAATAGCACATGTCTCAGTGATATCTAACACAAGGAAAAAGACTCTCAAAGTAAGGAATGTCATTAAGGAAGAATTAGCAAAATTAACCAAATGTAAGCAGAACAAAATCAATAATGAAGACAAGAATTCAGTGATATGTAAAACAAAAACAATGAGGTATGAAACAACAAACTGTACCTGTGAAAAATGTAATAAAGTTGATAAACCTCTAACAAAATTGGCAAAAGAAAACAAAATGCATTACCAATATTGATACTGAAAAATAGAATATCACTAAATATCATGCAGCAATTTAAAGAGTTAGAAGTAAATACCACAAAAGTTTTTACACTTAGAAATTCAGTAGCTTAAAATATATGGAGAGATTCTCTAAGAGAAAAACAATGGAAATATTGTGTTTGTGTTACTATCCTATAGTTATAAGATCTTACCACTTTGAGGAAGTGGTTGAGAGATAAAATAGGTATGCATTGTTTCTTATAACCACATTTGAATCATATTTATCTCCAACCAAATGTTTTAATTAGAAAAAAATGACAAGGCTCTTGCTCAAAAAAAAATATCTGAAAGATTCAGCAGGAGAGTCCTTTGAAGGTGGGACTATGTACTATGTACTGAATTGTTTTAAACCATAAGCCATATTAAATTCTCCCCCTTTAACTTGTAGCTCTTGGAAATTGTGTTCAACTACGTGAGAAATGACTACTGCAAGGCCGTTTCTCACATTTTTCCAATTCAATGCAACTAGGAATCAGGAAAACATTCCTTGATATTTTCACAATAGATCAACCCAGAGTTCTCCTTTCATGAGGATGAAATTAGTTTCTATCAATTTTATATAATCTCTGGCAGTATTACTATGAAATTTATAATCCATTCCATCCAGTTTCCATGCAAAACGACCTGAAAGTTTATTTTCATCTGGTTCCTGGGGTGTGTCCCCTGTAGTTTGTTGTCTTTCAAGCAAGTCTTCTTGTTCAGCTTTGCCTCTAAATCCTGGGAAATTGTTCTCCCTCATAAGCTTGCAAACTTTATTCACAAATCGACAGTCAGCTTCTTCTCCAGAGAGTCATTTGGCCTGAACCTGCCAGATTTGTTTTCATTAGTTTGTTTCTTGTATGAACAGTGTTGTGATTGAACCCACAACTTTGCACACTGGCATACATTCTATCACTGAGCTACATGCCTCATCTAGAGTTTAAAGAATTGTATCACAAGATGATGCCATTAGGAGTACAAGTAAGAGGACCTGACTAAAGATATTCAGCTTTGACCCTCATCATTTATCAAATATTGTGATGTAGTAACTATCCAAGATATAAAGAATTCATGAAGAGAAAGGACAGAATTTCCTGTGTGTCTGAAAACAGTTAGAATGTTTTACAGGAAAAGAGTGATATTTAAGTAAATATAGCAAGGAAGAAACTATCTCAGGTGAAAGGAACAAAATTGAAAGGTAATGTCTTGCTTATAGAATTGTTGACAACTATGGGACCAAGACAGAAGCATTGGGAAATTAAATCCAACAGTAAATAATTACAATTGACTACAATATGTCACTCAATCTGTGACATATTGTGAACTCCAAAGAGCTTGAGTTTCTAAGCTCCTACAACAATCAGCATGATTGCAGCTCCCATGGCTTCTCTGTTGAGGCAGTTTTGCTCACTTTTTGTGTTTTTCTCAGAAAGTCTACATTCCCAGTTTTTTCAAACTTATGGGTTCTCTGTTGCACCTTAAACTTCACACTTACAGTTTCAAATACTATCCTCCCAGGGTACACTGCATGGTATCAAAGACCTTCTTCAGAAATGTGGGTAGAAGCCTTCCTGGCTTCAAAGTCTTGAATTCTGCATAAGCCTAAAACCTACACCACGTGGAAGATGACAGTCTGCCACCAGCGGGAGTAATAACCTGACTTTCTCTTTCATGGTTGTATGAGTCCAGCATCTGGATTGCTGAGTGCTATGAGCCCAATCTTTAGGAACCAATTTTCTGTGTTGTCATCATTGAAAACACGATCCTCTGGGACTTTTTTCTGAAAGCATTTTTTTTTTATCTTTGCAAGATTGAGAACACAAAATGTGGAGCTCTACTGGTTCCTGTGATGCTCTCAGGCCATCTTTACTATTGTCCTGTTTCTGATTAGCAACCAGGCTGTGCTCCATTTTGCATGCCATAAATTTCTTTTAAGGCCAAATTCTAAATGTTTCAATCATTCTGCTGCTCCATTTGTTCTTGATTCTCAATATAGCTTTGGTCAAAAGACCACAAGTGTAACCATGTCACCACATTAGATTGCCATGAAATTTCTCCCACCAGAATTACTCCCAGGCTCTGTGAAAGTCTCTGGACACACACAAAAAATACCAACAAATTTTTTTCTGCCAAGGCAGAGCACACACAGTCTGAAGTCCAACAGCAAAAGTATTCCTTATTTCTAACTGAATCCTAGTGAGCCTGGCCTTAGGTGGGTGCAATTCTATCAGAATTCTGATCTTCTTTTATCTGATTAATATTTTCCAGATTCAACTTATAGAATTCCAGGGCTGCTCCTTCAACAGACATCTGGAACCCTTTCCACAGGCTTCCAAGAAGTCACAAGGGCTCCTGAACCACATAGTCAGGTACAGTGATAGCTGCAGCCCCACACTTGGTATAAAATCTGTCTTGATTATGTTCTGGTTGGTGGAACAAAATACCCAAAATGCACAAGTTAAGGAAGGAAAGGTTTATTTAGCTTTCAGTTTATAAAAATTTCATTGCACAGTGTGTTGGCTCCAATGTAGGGCAGTATGATGAAGCAGAATAGCCCTCAAAATACTTTTCATGATACAACAGAGGGTCACATTAAGCTTGGCTTTCATCTGCAGGTTAAATTCCATCAAGGCTGCAATTTGATTGATTGGAGCCACTCACAGGCAGGCTGGTGTTGCCTCTGTCCACACCCAGAGCTATACCAAATTTAATTAGCATGCTCACATAAACCATATTCATACACCCTAAGTCAGTGCACCTTTGAAAAGCCTTTCCTATGAGCACATGAGGCTTTGAAAACACATGGGATTCAAGCTAAAAGAGAGATGGTAGACAGACAGACAGATATCCAAAAGATAGAATGTTACCACTGTGTCAAATCAATCCTTATTTCTAACTTCCATAAGGAAAGTGAAGTCCCTACTCCTATTCAGCTACCATGAGCAGAAAGAGCTCACTGGAGCCCTTGAACACTGTCCTGAGTCCAGCCAGGCTCCTCCTATCCCCTCCTCCCCTAAGCACAGTGCTGCACATGGTACTGGTGCTGATCCTGGGGACAAAGTCTCCTGAAACGGCCTAGCTGAGGGAAGAGCTGTGTGCTCTCAGACCCTGAGGAGAAGGAAATGAAACAATTCCCCAATATGAAGCATTTAATTCTGCATGAGACAACTTGTCATGAACATAAATTATCAGATTTATTTTTAGATGATAATGATTTGGCACCAACAGAATCCAAAACCTACAAAATTTGCAGGGTACTTTAAGATTCATGCAAGTCACATTTACTCATAGAAGAAAAGTCATGTTAATAGATAAAAAGTAATTATGTAAATATATACCCATGTAACTAAATTTGAGAGAATCTTTACTTGTAACTTATTTACTTCATAAGTCACTCACAGCTTGTGTACTGCAGGGTCCCTAAGGACACATGATGTCAGGACAGAGAGGGAAGCACAGAGGCTGACAGGAGGCACTTGCTCCCCAACTTACTTCTCCTTATCTGCTCCTGGGACTGTTCCTGTGCTCTGTGAATCTTCCTTGCCCTCTGCTGATCATGTATAACACTGAAGGAAGGTCCATGTCTGGCTTGCAATGCTATCACCTCCCTGTTTCCCTTACACACTTATATATGACCATGTGCTCAGTTCCACACACAGGATACAATGTGTTCCTGGCCTTGAGTCTCAGGGGGTCAATTGGAAGTTCATGGAGTCTTCATAGAATGGGCTGCCTCCTCTAGTTAATAGTTAATAAGACCCACTCTTCCCCTTCCAATAAGCCTGGCAGAAGCCATACACATAGCTACTGAAGATGAATGCAGAGGCTGCAAAGGAGAGTGCTCAGGACCCTGAAGGCTCTACCAAGACTCCCCACAAGATGCTTCACCTCCCACCAGACTCCTTCAAACAAGAGATCTTGATCAGGAAACTGTCACAATATGTCCCCAGTTTATGCCACCCATGTACACTTACACACTCAGGATCTGATATTCTACATAAATCATCTTTTAAAATATTGGCAAGGAAAACTCAGCTCAGCCTAATCTCCATGGTGTCTGTGTTCTATGTTGACCACTGAGTGGGACATCTGGGCTGCCAGATGTGGGTTCTATTCCAGGGTTGCAGAGTCAGGGTTGGGCTGATTCTCATCAACAGAAGGAGGCCACATGGTCATGTCAGTTTGTTATGCAGGCAGCTTGGGTGATGGATGCCTCAGAGAAGGCAGTGCCCAAAGGGAATATGAATGAATATGGTGAAGTTAGGTAATAATGGCAGCATCATCAAATTATAATGGCTCATTATATGATAGTGTCCTGAGGATGTATCTCTGCCCCTCTCACTGTTATGCATGTGCACAGTTCATGTGTTTTGTATTAATGGTGTTTACTTTATAATCATGTAAGATAATGAAAATGCCATGCTCAGTTATATTTTATACATAGGACTTGATGCCCTGAAGATGTTGCTCTCAGTTTCTGAACCTGCTTTTTTGTGAACACACTGCTCCCAGATCCAGTGCCTGCATACACAGAGACATCCATGCTCAAGTTTTGAGCTCCCCATTCTTGAACTGTGAACAAGGGTGACTTTCATAAGCCAGGCATGATGGCTTATGCTTGCCATTGAGCAGTCAGGAGGATGATTCAGGTTGCTCACTCTAACTGCAAGGCCAGCCCAGGCTATGTGGAGGGTAGAGGGCAACCTGAACTATGTAGTGAGACTGCATCTCAAAAAAAAAAGTGTGACTCTCCTGCATTGTGTTGTTTGGTTAAGGAAAACAGAACTTATGTTGACAAGGATTCTTTCTGATTAGTCTCTCATTATCAAATGCCTTACCTATTTCTCTGATTACCCTTTTGCTATTTTCATATATTTAATTTTTTCAGTGTTCATTTTTATTAGTAGAGTTTGAAATATTTAATCATTCACTCATTGTGAGAAGGTGGTATATGTATATAAACTGTATAGTATACTGTATAGTTCATTTTTATCCACTTCTCTATCTCAGCCACTTTCTTCCATTGTTTCTTCCATTTTCCTTTTCAAAATTTGTGTGTTCCATTTTCCTATTTTTTACATTTATTTTATTTCTATTTAGTTCTGTGTCTCAGAGAGAAGTTGTGTGATATTTAAATATTTGTCTGAATTTCATTTATATAATTAATTTTGCTTCCTATTTCTTTTACAGACTCCAATTGCAAAGTTGAAATCCTCTTGCCTCAGGTTCCCAGATGCTTAAACCACATGAAGGCACCACCTTGCCTATGTCTGAACCATTTTATTTTTTTAAATGATAAAACATTAAAATAAGGGAATATAAGTAGAAACTGTATTGTACTAACTTTTCAGCAATATTCTACATAAGGATCAAGTGTGCAGAAATGCCAACTGCTTCAATGTGTATTTCCAATATTGGAGAGTACTGTATTATACACATAGAAACACAAACACACACACATAGCACCTTATATACATTTATGCTTTTGGAAAATAATGATAAATTACTTATCATTGGATATGGATAAATAATTACAATGGTATTAAATACTGAAATTGACATAATAACCATGGTGTAATCAGAATCCTGTGAATGAGTTGTCTTTCTCTTCATATCTCATCCTTCATTGTACGTAAACTTCTTGTCAGGTTGTGACACCACATGATATCATTCTGATGAGGGAAATGGAGATAAATGATGGATTCAAGTGACATCAGATTTAATTATGCAGCTGAGAATGGAACATGATGTAGACTTTTTCAACTTTGATTTCTTAATTTTATTTAGTATCATGAGATGCTACTGCAATGCTACTGTTGAACATGTGGCTAAAGGGAAACTATGGAAGTTTATCCAGCACCAAACCCCAAAGCCTGGACAGACAGTGCAAAAGTTGTGTATTACCACTCCTGCATCCCTATATGAAATATAATGCTATAATTCTCATGCATTTAACTCATGAATGTGTAATTATCACATGCTTGTATTGCACATTGGTGGCTCTATATTTCTGGTGACACAATATCATATCATTTCCATTTCTCACTATTCCTTTCCTGGGAATAATATTCCATACATTTTTCTTTGAATCCTAGGAACTTGTATGGAATCCTGATTCACTTGCATATTCAGGATACTGCTATTTACAGATGACTGACAATTGTAAGAGGTATGGTGCTCACATTTTGATTGTATAAGAGAAAAATACATGAGGTAAGTACATGAGAAAAGTACATGAGGTGCTATAGGCAATAGGAGCATACATCTTTCAAAAATGGAGAGGAGCAAGAAACAGAGGAAAACATAATAAATAGAGGAAGTAAAGCCTTGAATAAAAACTCAGATCTATTATACACCTTGATACCAAAGAGGAACACTATGCTAGAAATACACACTAATACAATTATATATATATCTTAAATTTGCTTTTGCTTTTGTGATTGTTTATCTTATCATAAGCATACATACATAGATACATGTCATGAAACCTTGTGTGATTATTTAATAGTATGATTACAAACAAATCAGATATTTATGTCTGATTTATTGAAATACAAAATGAATATGGTTCAGGATATCTCCATCTTTGAGTGTGATCTCTGAAAAATCTATGAATATATATTGACATCAGGTTTTACAATACTTCTCAACTACATGAGTAATTTGCAAAGTATTTTCCAAATAGTCACATAGGTACAATTTCTCTTCATAGCACTGACTTTCACATATTTGACCATACCCATGTATACTGAGTGCTTTCTCACATCACATACACAGGCTTTGGCCACAATGTGACATAGTTTTGGAGGTTAGCATCTCTGTCAATGGAAATTTTTCTCAATATTTCTTTTACACATGGTTACTTCTCAATGTGTGGGAAATTTAATATTTATGAAATGAAAATGTTACAGCAAATTTTTTCCACATTTTTACATACACAGGATTTTTCCTTTGTGTGCATTATTTCCTTATTTGGTGGCATTTTTGTGCACTGAATACTTTCTCCCATTGTTGGAATGCATAGGGTTACTTCCCTGTGTGAATTTTTCATGTTTTTACAATCACTGGTAGTGGAAAAATTTGCTGCATTGCTCACATCCATATAGTTTATCCCCATTGTGGGTTCTTTCATGTGTTTGATAGTGACTGTGTGGACTGAATGCTTTCTCAAATTGCTTACATACATAGGGTTTCTCCCCATTGTAAATGCTTTGATGGATTTGAAAATTATAAGTTTGTCTGATATATTTCCCACACTGCTTACATATGTAAGGTTTCTCCCTGTGTGGGATCTTCTATGCCTAGAAAATGTTGACTTATCAGAAGATCCTTTTCTATATTTCTAACATACATATGGTTTCTCCCAATGTGAATTATTTTATGTCCAAGAAGCTTACAAGTTTTGCTGAAAGATTTTCCACATTGTTTACATACATAGGATTTCTTGCTAGTGTGAGTTCTATCATGTGTTTTATAACCTGTTTGTGTACTGAACATTTTCCCACATTTGTTGCATAATAAAGTTTCTTCCTAGTGTGAATTCATTCATACTTCTCATAGTGACTGAACCTGCTTTTGCTTTTGTGATGGTGTATCTTACCATAATCATGTCTACAGAGATACATGCCATGAATGCAAGAACACTTCTGAATCTGTCTGTGGAGTTCCTTCTCAATGAACTGATACATGAGTTAGAGATTCTGGTGAGAAAATTGCTCATGAGGTAAGTGGATGTCATCCATTAAGACAGGACATTAGTGGATCAAAAACATGGGAAAAAAGCTCTAAATCACTTAAATTTTCTTTAAAAAGTGTATTTTCTTTATTATTAAGACCATAGACAAATAGATCAGCTATTTATGTGTGATTTATATAAAAAATAAATAAACATTTTAGTATCCCTCTGTTTTGAAGGTGTTTTCAAGAAAATCTACAAACATATATTGACATCAATATTTTTATATTATTTTTACAGGTCTCCGCTACATAAATAATTTCCAAAGCATTTTCAAGATAATCACTTACATATGTATGATTGCACCTCACTGTGTTTACTTTCATGCATTTGACAACAACCACGAATGCTGAATGCTTTCCCACATTGCATACATAGGCTTGGGTCACAATATGACATCACTCAGGTTAGCATCTCTGTCAGCTGAATTTTTACTCAATATTTCTTATATGCATTATTCCTTAGCATGAGGGAAATTTCATGTTTTTAAAATGAAAACATTGCAGCAAATCTTTTCCACACTGCCTACATACAAAGGGTTTCTCCCTTGTGTGCATAACTCTTCTATTGGCTAGCATTTTTCTGCACTGCTATCCACCATTTTTCAAATGCATAGAATTACTATATGGAGTGTGTTCTTTCGTGCAGTGACAATCTCTCTGGCAGAGGAATGTTTTTGTATCTTCCTTATGTTCAGGATTTTTCCAGTATGGGATCTTTTGTATATGAAGTGAGAATTTATCAACAAATCCATTTACTCATTTCTCACATAGACAGGGTTTTTCTGCAGATTGGTTTTTTACACACAAAAGTTACTACTATAGATGAAAGACATCTCTAATTGCTTACATATATAGAGTTTATTTTCAACACTTCTGCATACTGAATGCTTTGCCACATTGTTTCCATCTATAAAGGTTCTACTCAGTGTGAGTTCTTTCATGTCTCTTATAGTGACTGTGTGTGTTGAATGCTTTCCCACATTGTTTGCATGAATAGGGCTTCTCCCCAGTGTGAATTCTTTCATATATTTGCAAGTTATAGTTATGGCTGAAAGATTTTCCACATTGCTTGCATACACAGGGTTTCTCCCCAGTGTGAATTCTTTCATGCCCATGAAGGAGATGATTTAGCCTGAAACATTTTCCACATTGTTTTCAGACATAGGGTTTCACCCCAGTGTGAATTTTTTCATGTACGTGAAGATTACTACTTTTCCTGAAAGATTTTCCACATTGCTTACAAACATAGGGTTTCTCCACAGTGTGAATTCTTTCATGTACATAAAGGAGATGAATTAGCCTGAAACATTTTCCACATTGTTTGCAGACATAGGGTTTCTCCCCAGTGTGAATTCTTTCATGTATTTGCAAGTTATAGTTATGGCTGAAAGATTTTCCACATTGTTTGCAGACATAGGGTTTCTCCCCAGTGTGAATTCTTTCATGTATTTGCAAGTTATAGTTATGGCTGAAAGATTTTCCACATTGCTTACATACATAGAGTTTCTCCCCAGTGTGAATTCTTTCATGTCCATGAAGGAGATGACTTAGCCTGAAACATTTTCCACATTGTTTGCAGACATAGGGTTTCTCCCCAGTGTGAATTCTTTCATATATTTGCAAGTTATAGTTATGGCTGAAAGATTTTCCACATTGCTTACATACATAAGGTTTCTCCTCAGAGTGAATTCTTTCATGTCTATGAAGGTTCCCACTGTGACTGAAAGATTTTCCACATTGCTTGCACAGATAGGATTTCTCCCCAGTATGAATCTTTTTACATCTTTGACTAATGCTGGTACTGAATGTTTTCCCACTTTGCTTACATACATATAGTTGTTTTCTACTGTGAAGCATTTTATATTCTTTAAAGGAATTATTAAGAGATAATGCCTTTACACATTTCCCAATTACATGGTGTTTCTCTCCAGCATATTTTCTATCATATTTTTCAATATGGTGTGAAGAAATAGGTCTACTCTCAGAGTGTTTGTGTTCATATGAGCTCCCAAGAGTGTAATTTCTTTCATAAATTTGAGCACTGTTATGTGTTGTGCAGGGTTTCTTACTTTTCTGACCTAGAAAGGTTTTCTGCATGTGGCAAGTTTGTTCACTAAGATCAGAGTTGTCCTCCCCACATCGCCCAAATTGATAGGGTTTTTCTTTAGTTTTACACATTTCATGCTTCTGAAAGGACTGGAAATCACTGCAGCTCTCTACATTTTCATTACATTTACATTGCTTCTCTTCAATTCTCAAATAATTGTCTTCATCATATTTGTAAACAAATATAAAGAAAGATATCAATCATAATGAAAAGGTCTCCACATTAACAATTGTGATTTACAATGCCAAGTTTGGCTTGATGCCTGCTAAGAAATTTTGATGATGAATAGACTTATTGTCCTACAAGACATCTTTGAAAGTACTATTCCTTCTAAAAAGGATGGTTTTCTTTTGGGAATTTTAAAGTGGCATATGATTCTAATATATAGTACCACTTTAGGTGATTGGTACAAATGAGCATCAAATATTGATCATAATATTTGATGCTCATTTCCAGCTCTTCAGTTTTTCACTGTTCCCCTTCTCTATTTAGCCTGATAATCTTTCTCATCTACAGAGAGTTATGATTTCTGCTGTCTGTGTCTGATTTATTTCACTTAAGGTCCAACACATTTTTTATGGGGTGGGATCATATCATGGTTCCTTTTATAGCATATTTTTTCAGTATAGAGAATTGAACACATGTCTTAGACTGGATTACATTTGCTGATGTACTGTTTGTTATTTTGAGAGAGATTCTCATTGCCTATCACCTTTCTCAGGCTGAACTCCAAGTTGTCATCCTGCCAACTCAGCCTCCCAGAGTGCCGGGGTGGCAAGAATGCACCACCATGCTGAGCCGACCCCATATTTTCTTTATCCAGGCATCCAATGATGGTATCTGGGCTCTTCCCAGAGTTTAACTCTTGTGAGTTGATTCCAGCATTAGATACTGTGAATGCCATTCCTATCCTGCATTGAATAAAACACAGCATGAATCACTAATATTTGATGATTATACTGCGAGAATTGTTGAGCATAATGACACAGTACAACCATCTCAACAGTCAAGAGGTAGAGGCAGGAGGATCAGTCTGAGTTCTAGGTGTGGGCTACAAAGAAACTTTAAAGTCACCCACATTACAATATGAAATCATGGCTCGAAATTCAAAAAAATCAAAACAAAGCAAAACAAACACAAGTATATGCCCACAGATGTATACCTGGAACAATATGAAATATAATATGCTACTGTTGAGTCTTCTGAATTTTGATTACCATGTTTCTATTTTATGTATCTGCCAACAAGGGATGAGGAATTTTAAACAGGAATAGCTCAATATTTTATAGGAACTTTTCAAAGTACTTATTATGATAACACTAGCATTCATTTGCATTTTGAATATTGTTTCTATGTGAAAAATTTTCTAGATCATTAAAGTCTCATATTCTTATATACACATAAATAGATATTTTAAACATGTTTCTGTAATAGGCTATCAAAAAATAAGAATCCAATCCAATTAATAGAGGGTGAAGGAGTTTATTTGCCAAGCCTGGCGACGCAGTCCCTCGATAGCCGACCTAGAGACTGCGCGCCTTACAACTAAGGGTGGTTACCTTTATAGTGGGTATGGGGAGGGCGAGACTAGCAATGATTGGTGAATTTTAGGTGGTAAGAACACGGGGAGAAAATTGATTGGTTAGAGGGTAATAAGCAAAGCATCATTTCAGGGAAAAGGAAACTCTTGTAAGAAACAGAAACTTACTCAAGAAACCGAAACTTAAGTAACAGAAACTTACTCAAGAAACCGAAACTTAAGTAAAGGCAGGAATTTACTATCTGCAAAATGGAGGCTTTTATGGGGCAAATTGAATCTAAAATGGCGGCGCGTACAGAACAGGATGGCGGCGCGTCGTTATGGACGACCTGAGTATTACATTCCCCTCTGATGTTGTGACTTGAGCCAAATCTTTGGCTCATTTGGTGGGGAGGAGTTCATATTGAGTCCTTAGGACCATTAATCTAGTGCTTTGCATTTGTTCAGAAATAAAAATGCGTAAGCGATTTATGACACAAGGTCCTATAGTGGCGACTAAAAGGAGCATACATAATGGCCCTAACAAGGGAAGGAGGTAGGGGAGTATGCCGTCCCAAGCACTCCAGAGAGGATTATCATACAATTGTCTTTTTCTTTTGATTAGGTCATCCTGTAGGCTCTTGATTTTATCTCTGACAATACCAGACTTATTAGCATAAAAGCAGCATCTTTCCTGGAGCGCCAAGCAAATGCCTCCCTGTTCTGCAGTAAGCAAGTCTAGTCCTCTCCTGTTTTGTAACACTACCTCAGCTAAGGAATCTATTTGGTCTTGGAGATCTTGGATCGTGCTGGATAAGGCTTGAACATCATCTATTAGCTGGTTTGACAACTTGACATAAGAGTGAACAGACATGCCTAATCCTGCAGAGCCAGCTAAGGTACCTGTAAGTCCCAATCCAACCAACAAAGGGATCAAGGCGATGGCTCTCTTTCTTCGGCCTGAAGTAATCTCGAGACTGGGGATTGGGACTGGTTCGTCGCCAGGAATTATGTCTATGTCTGGTAGTAGCACTGCTGGAGCGCAGACCCCTGACCAATTAGCTGGCAGGGAGGAGTAGGCTAAATTCCCTCCACAAACGAATACCTTTCCTTTATCTAAACAAGCTGGAGAGGGTTGGCTCCAATCGCTGCAGTTTGTGATGGTACAGTTGCAGAATGAGAGTGCTCCTAAATCTAGCGTACCGTTTGCCTGGATACATGTTATGGTTTTTTTCAAAATGGATAGGCTGTACTCTTATAGGGATGCTTAGCGTACAGTTGGCGTTTTGTGCCCTAGTTAGGTTAGCAGGAAGAGCCAAGGGTCTTTGGGTTCCTTGAGCCAAGCATAGCCAACAATCCTCAGCTAGATTAGGATTGGACAAGTTTAGAGCTTCATAGGTGGCTCGAAGTAAGTCTTGGGTTTGAGGGTCTAAATTTATCTCCTTAGGTCTAGGCAAAACTAGCGGATGGTAGAGAATCTTAGGTGTAAGTTCCTCAATCCATCTTTTAATTTGTTGTTCTCTGGCTACGTCTTGGGGGCCCCCTCCATCTGACAGGTGGAGGGGTGATTTTTTTTCCCAACAAACATGATGACCTGGGGTGCCCTCACAGCCAGCTAGACCATATTTGTTAGATGGTCCCACAACATGGGGATTTATTTCCCAATCCCCTCCCGTGGTGGCCCTGTGATTAAATTTTAGGATGGCTGTAAAGTAAGTCTCGCCACCATTTGAGCATTCTTGCACCTCATCATAACAGCTTGAGTGCATGGCTTCCCGAAAAACGTTACATGGGCATTGGGTTTTTGCAGTGAATTTCATCTGAGGCTTATTAGCATATATCCAACTCTGAGAATACCCTGTGAGTCCCTTTTGGTATTGGAGGTAGGCCATCTTGTTTTCACAATCTACATTCTGGGTATATGAGCCAGTGAAATGAACCGAGGACAGAGTGCCCCCTTCGCAGTCACAAGGATTTCCATAAACCAATTTTAAAGCATCTCTAGCGTTATCTGGTGGACTGAAACCTCCCTGGGTCTGTGACAATAGACCCAATAGAATGGTTACAGCTAAAGGATTCATTATAAGAGGGGCCTAAGTATTAACTTTAGTCAGTTTTAGTTTTAAGGGGTTACCAGTCTGCTGTATAGTCCATTTATCTTGAGAGTCTTCCTCTGTGATGTCCACTTGTTTGACGTGGGAGTGGTGAATCCAGGCAGTCTTTCCAGCTACCTTGACTGCGGTTGGTGTGCTCAGGACTACTGTATAGGGTCCTTCCCAGCGGGGCTCGAGTGATTCTCGATGATGCTGTCGAATCAAGACTAGCATCCCAGGGTCGATGGATGAATGAAAAGGAGCTTCCTCAGAGGGAGCTGGGCTCTTTTGTCTGAACATCTGGTGGATAGAAGTCAGTATGGGCTGCAGTGCCTGTAAGGACTTAACAAGATCTTGGTTAGTGAGTTCAGCTATTTTGTCCTCCGAGAGCCTGGGGATTAAAGGAGGCGGGCGCCCATAGAGGGCTTCAAAGGGGGTAATTCCAGCAATGTAGGGAGTACAACGGGCCCTTAGAAGTGCAAAGAGAAGGAGGCTTACCCAATTATCGCCAGTTTGTAGAATCAATTTGGTCAGTGTCTCCTTTATGGTTCGATTCATCCTTTCTACTTGCCCAGAACTCTGTGGCCGATATGCACAGTGTAGTTTCCAATCAACCTTTAGGAGCTGGGCAAGTTTTTGAGTAATTTGAGCTATGAAAGCTGGGCCATTGTCGGACCCCATAGATAAGGGTAGGCCAAATCGTGGGACTATTTCATATAAGTTTTTTTACTACAATTAAAGCTGACTCAGATCTAGTAGGGAATGCTTCCACCCAGCCAGTGAAAGTGTCAACCAATACCAATAAATAACGATGCCCCTGAAGGCCAGGTTTTTTCATTTCAGTAAAGTCAATTTCCCAGTGTTCACCTGGACTTTTTCCTTTGAACCTGGTGGTTTCCAAGTCTTGACATTTTTTAGAGTTTACTTGTTGACAATGGGGACACCTAGAGCTAATTGAGGCAGCCAACTTGGTTAGATGGGGAATGAAAAACTTGTTCGTGAATAACTCAGCTAGTTTTGTTCCTCCCAGATGAGTAGACTGGTGAGCCTGGTAGAGAAGCTCTCGTCCTAGGGCCTCGGGCAATAGTACTCGCTTATCAGGTAGTTGAAACCATTTTCCCGGGAGGCTAGGTTCAGCCCTTAATTGAGAGGCCAAGTGGCGGTCCTTTTGTGTGTAGACCGGTTCCGGCAAGGTTTGAGGAAGTAGCAATAGTGCTGTTGTGTCTTCAAGGGTCCCCTCTGATGTGGTGGCTACTTTTCGGGCTGCACAGTCTGCCAAATTGTTTCCCTGAATTATTGGGTCATTTCCTTTTTGATGAGCCTTACAATGGATGATGGCTACTTGCTGAGGTAGCCACACAGCTGCCAAGAGGTCTAGGATCTGGGGGGCATTTTTGATCTTTGACCCTGCTGAAGTTAAGAGGCCTCTCTCTTGGTATATAGCCCCATGAACATGGACAGTGGCAAAGGCATATCTGCTGTCTGCATAGATGTTCACCCTTTTTTCGGCAGCTAATTTAAGGGCCTCAGTTAGGGCAATGAGTTCTGCCCGTTGCGCCGAAGTTCCAGGGTCTAGTCTCTTGGCCCAAAGTACCTTAGTTTCAGTAGTTACTGCTGCTCCTGCCACTCGTTTACCTTCGCAGATGAAACTACTTCCGTCGCTGAAAAGATTCAGAGCGTCACTTAAGGGAAGGTCGGACAGGTCAGCTCGCAGGTTTTGTTGTCTATCAATAAGGTCAATGCACTGGTGAAGGGGAAGCGTAGAGTCATTGTCAGGCAGGAGAGTGGCAGGGTTTAAGGCTGAGGAGGTTTTGAATGTTATTGAGTCTGGGTCAAGAAGTAGGGCTTGATAATGCAGGATTCGGGCATTTGATAGCCATTTTGTGGGTGGAGCTTTAATTAGAGTCTCTAGGCAATGGGAGGTCACTATAGTGAGCCTTTGTCCGAGCGTGAGCTTTTTGGCTTCTTTCAGAAGCATGGTCACTGCCGCCAACACTCTGAGACAGGGAGGCCAACCCCCTGCTACCGGATCAAGTTTTTTGGAGAGGTAAGCAACAGGCCGCGACCATGGTCCCAATTCCTGAATTAAGACCCCTTTTGTAACCCCACATTGTTCATCCACATACAGAGTGAAGGGCTTTGTTACATCTGGGAGCCCCAAGGCAGGGGCCTGGGATAGCGCCTGCTTGAGACGGAGGAAGGCCCCATTGTACTCATCAGTCCACTTTAGGGGTTTTTGAGTATCCCCTTTTAAAGAATCATACAGGGGTCGGGTTATTTCTGTGAAGTCTAAGATCCAGAGTCTGCAGTATCCCACTGCCCCCAAGAACTCACGGACCTGTCTTTTTGTCCTTGGTGCGGGGATTTGTAATATAGCCTGAATCCTCTGGTCAGACAATGTCCTTTTACCTTCATGTAGTCTATAACCCAGACAGGTTACAGTCTGTTGACACAACTGTGGCTTTTTTGCAGAGACTCTATATCCAAGTTAACCCAGAGTCATCAGCAGCTGCTCGGAGGCCTCTAGGCATAATTCATAAGTGGGGGATGCGATTAGTAAGTCATCCACATATTGTAGGAGGGTCACCTCTGGATGACATTCCCTAAATCCCATCAAGTCTCTTGTTAAAGCCTCATCAAAGAGAGTGGGGGCATTTTTAAATCCTTGTGGTAACCGAGTCCAAGTCAGTTGATCTGTTACCCCCGACTCGGGGTCTGTCCACTCAAAGGCAAAGATAGGTTGACTTACTGGGGCAACTGGCAGGGTGAAAAAGGCATCCTTCAGGTCCAGTACAGTATACCAGGAGTGGTCTGGGCTAAGCAGGCTCAGCAAGGTGTAGGGGTTAGGGACAGTAGGACGCAAGGTCAACACTCGCCTGTTTACCTCTCGTAGATCCTGCACTGGTCGATAGTCTGACGTACCCGGTTTCTGCACTGGAAGCAGGGGCGTATTCCAAAGGGAGACACATGGTACCAGTATACCATTTTCCTTTAGCCTTTTGATGTGGGCCTGGATCCCCTTTCGAGCGGGAAGACTGATGGGGTACTGGCATAGCCTGATGGGAGTGGCCTGGGGCAACAGTTCAATGACCAAGGGCACTTGGTTTTTGGCCAATCCCGGAGGATTGTTTTCTGCCCAGACTTCAGGGATCATTTCCTGCCATTTAGTCAGTAATTTGTTATTAATTGGAGCTGGCATGACATCCTCCATCAAAAAATGTTTTTCGCCTTCTGGGTAGAGGGCTAGCACCCAGATTGCCCCTGCCATGGGTAGTTCTTGGCCCAACTTTAATTGTGGCTTATCTGTGTGGAAATCAATTTGTACTTTTAGCTTGTGGAGCAGGTCTCTTCCCAAAAGTGGATCCGGACACTCAGGGACCCACAAGAATTCGTGGTGGGTTACCTTGTGGCCCGGACGAGCTATACTAGCAACCATTTTTGGGTAAGTCTTTCGTCCTCCTGTAGCTCCAATCACATTTACTTTGTCTTCTGAGAGTTCTCCCAAGGGAGAAGTCAGAACTGAATACGTGGCTCCCGTATCCACTAGGAAGTCCACGGGTTGCCCCCCCACTTGGAGAATTATCCGAGGCTCGGGGGGTGGCAGCGAGCCCTGACACCCTCAACTTTGGGACATTAATGTCTTAGCATCATGCTCCAGTTTGCTTTTCAGCTTTTGGCAGTCCCTACACCAGTGGCCAGTTTCCTTACAGTAAGCACACTGGTTCCTATCCAAAGGAGGACGTTGACTCTTAGTCTCACCTTTTGGTTTTCCTTTGTCCTTTTTGATTTCTCTTTCGCAAAGTAATTCAAGGACTTTAGTCATCTTTTTGTTAGTTACTTCTTGTAGGTTCTCACGATTTTCAAAAACCTTTTGGGCAATTTCAATCAGCTGGGAGAGAGACGTTCCCTCAAATCCCTCTAGTTTCTGCAATTTGCACCTGATATCAGGGGCTGACTGTGACACAAAGGCAATGTTAATCGCCCTAGCATTCTCTGGGGCCATCGGATCAATGGGAGTATATAACCGATAAGCCTCCAGGGGGCGCTCAAGGAACGCAGCCGGCGATTCCTCTGCCAATTGCCTCACCTCAGTCACCCTTGACAGATTTGTAGGCTTCTTAGCTGCTGCCAGAATGGCATCCAGAAGTCTCTGGTGATATTGTTCTAAAGCCTCCTTACCTCTGTCCGTATTGGGGTCCCATTCCGGGCGCAAGGAGGGGAAAACGTGCTCTATTCTCTGGAAGTTGGTTGTAGGAGTGCCGTCAGGGTCTCGGATTCCCTTCTTCCCTTGAGCGAGAATGCGAAAGCGTTCCTCAGCTGTGAAAAGAACTCGGAGTATCTGCTGGCAGTCGTCCCAGGTAGGACGATGAGTGACAAAAACAGACTCGAGCAAATTTACAAGGCCATCAGGATCCTTTGAAAAAGGAGGGTTCTGGCTTTTCCAGTTATATAGATCCGAAGTGGAAAAGGGGGCAGAAACAAACATTGAGCCACCACTGTGTGTTGGCATCTCTCGCAGGGGACAGAGGGGAGCGGCTTCAGAAGGGGGTCCAGGTTGAAGTTCTG
>PVLA01017085.1:0-18522 GCA_004027455.1 Hydrochoerus hydrochaeris
GAGAGGGGAGGGGAGGGGAGGGAAGGGGAGGGGAGGAAAGAAAGAAACAGAAACAAAAGATATAGAAAAAGCTCTCTAAACTTCTGCCTGAGAGGAAAGGTATAGTTTCAGATAACAGTATGACCTCTCTATATGAACTACGCTTAGACCTTTGACCACACATCAATATCCCTGGTCCAAGAAAAACAATAAGACCTTGAAGGAATCATGAGTAACTGCTCATCAGGAAAACAGTGAAAGCCCTGACCCAGGGGCAACTCAACAAAACATCCCTAGAACTCTTCATGGTGTGGGTCCCTCACAAAGGATCATCGTGTGTAGTCTCCAGAGGGGGGTCTCACATGCATCTGTTTAACTGTCTTCTCACCAGTCTTCAACTGCATTTTGTTTTCCTTGATGCTCCATGGGCTAAAATTCCAAAATACTGGAGTTGTCTCTTAAGTAAAGGAAATATCCAGGCTCACACTCATGTCTCATTTCCCTTCCCAGTGAGTGTGTGATATATTTAAAACTCTATGAAACGTTTTCTTGCTTCTCTTGGTTGGCTGCTTCCATGAGTTGTTTCTGTCTTTCCCCCACCTTAGGAACAGAGAAATTAATTTTCATTTGGAAAATCTATCAGCTATGCATGGTATAAAATGATTTCTCTGGGCCCCTTTTCCAGATGAGAAACAATCTTGCCAATATTAAGTCAATTCCAAGAGTACATGACTGCATTCCTTTGTATGCTTCTAAAATCAAAATTTAAGCATGGTTTAAGTGTGAGTCCATAATCCATACCACAAAAATGAAGCCCTATCTCATTATGTAGATGATGGTCTATGCCTAAGCGATAAAATTCCAAAAGCTTTTTCCTGGGAAATTGTGTTCATGCCTCATCTTTCATAATATATCATATTTTAGCCTCCTGATATTAGTCATCTATATGCTTAATTGGCATAAGTATAATCCTGAAGTCAAGAGGATAGCCCATGAAAATAAGACAAACAACAACAGAAATTTCCCTTTCATGCTGGACCAAATAAAATCAAGCCTTACCTTGATGCAATTGTACTGTCAGTGAAAATGGCCTTTTCATCCAGAGAAGAATCTGACCTGTGGCTGACTGCTTTGCTGGTGTGTACACAGTGTGCATTCATCACCAACAGTAGGATTTCCATCATCCTGATATTTGAACTTGGAGAATCCCATGGTCACATATGCAGAGAATATCAAAAATTATCTTCCATTCTGAGAGGACAGTAAGTTGTTATCCTTTAGAGTCTTGTTATCTACTTTTTCTCTGGCTTTTCACATAATTTGAGACCAATTATTGAGGACCATTTTCTCAGAAAGATGTAACCTTGAAATTCACCTTCAGTGATTTATTTTAACATGCTTTCATTCTGCAAGTACTGAACTTCTTTATATCTCTTGCTCTCCGTATGTAGTGCACTGTTTCATAATAGATTCCTTCCTTCAAGCAAGTTTCCATAGTACATTACCACAATGCTTTTAAGAGAAACCAATCCTAGCAGGAGAATAAGAGAGACAGGAGACCACAATTCCAGTTCCAGGTTATACTATAAATTCTATATGACTTTGGCAATACATTTAATCATCCACATTTTAGCTATTGCTATTGTTATGAAAAATAATACTTGTATATATAATCTCAGGGAAATAATTGGGATAAAAGTCTTTAGAGTAATTTAAAGTGTACCTCTATTAAAATGTAACATACCTCTGTGATATGTTTATGAATATTAATACTTTACTGTCTTAATAACTACGGCTTTTCCCCTAAGTGCCTTTCCCAAAAGTGATGCAGACTCCATCCCCATATTTCCAATTTTTAATGAGTAATAATTCCCTTTCTCAATGTTATTTTCACTTCTTTGTCTTTTTCTCTGCTAGTGTTAAGATTCGGAACTGGTAAATCCCTACACTGAGTAGTACTTAAGCCTCCAGCCTCTGGAAACTAGAATTATTTTACTGCACTTGATATAACATTAGGGTGATAAGATTTCAACATTCACAACTAATATCTCAAATCCAAAGTCCCTACTAAATTAAATGGGTACTAATTCTGCACTCTATAAATTCTTGCTTACCCCGACTCTTTTAATACCCCTATTATAAATTGTCACATATTCCTCAATATCTGTTGATATGGTCCTGTCTCCTTTAACCTAAGATTGTTTCATAAAGTGCTTCCTTCAACAGTGTGGTGCACCATGTAGATTTACTTTTCTAGTCTTCTTGGGTTCCACGATTCACGGATCAGCTGAAGCCAGTTTAGAAACAGTGCCAGGAGGAAGGTCATGGGTGACAGCAAATGGGCTCACACTGAGAAATAACAAAGCGTGGTAGAGGTCGCACTGCCAAGGTGGTGTTAACAGATCCCACAGGAGCTTCGTGCTTTGAGTTGTTTAATTGCAGTTAAGAGTTCTAAATCTCAAAGGCAGGTGCTGCCCTTTTTCTCCCTTTGGGAAGCTGTTCTCCTTCATCTCTGTCACTGCCAGAACTCCACTAATGCCTTAGGTCATTGTAAGAAAGCCAGGAGTCAACTTCATGACACCATAGTAGGATGCTCTTCTATAGTGCAAACTGACTTTGTCTCTCAACATCTCTAGGTAGCAAGCAGTCAACATGCTTGAATTCATAGTAGGTTTGAAAGAAGCCATTTTCTTTAGCTTCAGGATGCCCTTACTTCTCATTCTAGAGGCAGGAGTACTCTGAGGAGATATGTGTAAAGAATAAAATGGTCTGTGTTGAGCTTTACAAGTGTTCATGGATGACCAGAACATGTGCCTTAGTGCCATTTCAATTCCAAAAATAATAACCTTGCTTAAAATGTTTAAGACTTTAAATAATATCTACAAAAAAGAGAATTGTGGTCTGTGGGGTAAAATGGGAGCAAGAAGAAGGCTAACCCAAATAATGTAAAAAGAGTAACTTGGTAAACCTCTTCAAATTTTTATTTTTGTATGAAGATTCTCTGTAATTTCAAAAGTATAGGTTACATAGTCAGACTCTGGCGTATTGTTTATGCTTCATTTCTCGTTAGCAAACCTTTCTCCATTTACTTATTAACCTACCATGTCAAAGACCCACTAATTCCTCAGCACTGACTCACTCCCCAAACTGCATGTCACCATCCCCACACTCATTCATTTTCTCATCTGCTTCTGCACACACCACTACATCCAATCATTCACTTGTCAAATCATCTGTTTCCTTAATCTCCTCCATTACTCCTCTGTGCCCCCCAGTATATCCTCAAAGCCTCCACAATAATTTATTCAGTCATCTAACCATGGCTTCTCATGTTACAGGACCCAGTACCTCTGACATAGGTTCTGGAATATTCTGGACAATACACACGCACACTACAAATGTTTCTCTTTCTCCAACCCAATTCCTACACTTATATAAAAGTGAAAGAATTGGTTGGATATGTTTTTCTGCAGGAAGCTGGTAAAATCCCATAATAATGAAGGTTTTAGTCACAGTACTTACACTACTAGTGGTTTTTCACCACTCATCTGAAAACATAAATCCCCAAATTCCAATGTTTTAATAAAGGCTGTCTAGAATTCTCTGTCACTTTTATTTGAGACTGGAATAATCTTCTTTCTCATGCAACCTCTGTAAATAAACTGAAACTCTGAAACACCATTCAGATGCATATTTCTTTTCCATTATTAGTACCAATGGTCTTTACACTGTTCAGGAGAACAATATATTGGTCATGCTGGGACTGAGAGGACCCAACAAGAAACCAGCTAGCCAGCTTTTTTGCTAAGCTGCTCAAGCCATACAGGTTCCAGAAGAGAAAAGTCAGTGCTTCTCAAGAACCAGCTATGCTAGGACTGGGAGGAACTGACCAAGAAGCCAACTAGCCAGCCTTTCTGGTAAGCCACACAAGCAGCCACTAAGAAATCAACTAGCCAGTCTTTTTGGTAAGCCACGCAAGCTGCACAGGTTCCAGGAAGAGAAAATTCAGATAGGACCTTCTGCAAGCCTACTGGTGCATGGGCTGAGAATCAAACACATACGTACCTGCCCTCTGTAAGCAACCATTAGGTTTGGAGGACAGGCTGAGTTGATATCAACAAAGGTACATAAAGCAACTAAATGCTTGTATTGTTTGGTTGATTTTGCAGGCCTGGGGCCAGCAGTCTGAGCATCTTTTGGGAGGATACAATATGCAACATAGCAAATATTGGGGACTTCCTTCTATCTTGTCTTTGAAAATCAATATTGCTCTCACTGTTTTGTTTTGTTTCTGATTAATTATTTTTGCTTTATTCAGTATTCTGTTTTGATTGATTTTATTGTCTTTTGTTTTTGGTTTGATTTTGCTATACCTGATGAAATGGGTAGCTATTGTGAAGACAATAAGATATACTATGTAGCCATTGTTGTTTTCCTAGTATCCTGCTTTAAAGTTTTGCACCAATTTTTTACTTTGTTTTGATTGGCTTTGTTCTGTTTTCTTTTGTTGGATTTTATGATCTTTAAAATTAAAATAAGAAGAAAATATGATTCAGTGGTTTTAAGATAAGATAGCTTCCTTCGACCCAGAATTACTAAAACAGAAACTATAGAAAGTTCACAAAATTGTTTTATGAAAACATCTGATATTTATAATGGAATAAAATGTGGCAAACACTGGCAGAATTCATCCCATAGACATTTGTCCCCCACTATGACACTTTATTCTAGTACTACACAGTTTGCAAATTCTTCATCTGAAATCTTAAGTGGGTATAACACCACATTTCCACTCAACTGAACGAAAAGTACAAAAATCAACACAATGTAACTTTCTCAGTGTTTCCCTGCCATACCAGTCCCTCTTTCATCTTGCAGTTCTTGTAGTTCTATAAAGAGAAAATGTTCTCTCTCTTGCTTAGAAAGGTCATCTAATAATAGATGTCTGCGTAGAAATTGAATTAATTCCTTCAAGAAGCCCTTATGACAGCCACACTAATATTTACTGTTGATTCATGCCCATGAACTTGCAAAAGCAACCCAAGTGTAACAAAGTACCTTCACCCAAGAATTATGCATGCAGTTTGATGAAGTTACTTCCAGAGTAGTACTTTGGTTGATAATTCCTTAGAGTGAAAAACACTACCTGCCATTGGCAATTTACTTAGTCCAACATTAGTACACGTTTTCCCACTTATACTTTGTCCATTTAAAATCCAGTAATTTAAAAAAAATCATGCTGGTGATGGATATTGGTAGGGAGGGAGACTCCCCATGGTATGAGAAAGGCAGGGGTAAATGGGAACTCTCTCTGCTCAATTTTGTTGTGAACACAAAACATTTTTCAAAAAAAATAAAAGATTTTTCAAAACAAGAATTGTGCAAAAAGTATGAATTTTGTTTTATATAAGTAATACATTAATAAAAAGTCATTAGCTTTTCATATTTAATAATACTCTTATCTATTAACATTTGAATATATTATTTTTTAGTAGTAGCATATATAAAGTCAAAAACACAGTAAGTGGAGTGTTGGCTCAACATCATTTCATAATACTTAATAAAGATATAAAATGTTTCAAATATCACGTTCTGAGTACTTGCTCCCCACATAGAAACTTCAAAAGCTTAAACAAGCTTGAATACATTTAGAACGTACCAAATATTATTGTGTGAGCTGTTTGGAGGCAAAGTTTTTTCATGTTTTAAAGTACTACAATGTTATTTAAATGGACAAAATATGTTTGTGAAATGAGTGTGTGAAGTTAATAACCTCATTCTATTATTCAAAATGGCCTAATTGCTAAAATAAGCAATCTAGAAATTCTAGCGGCTTACCAAAATGAACTTATATTCCTACATGGGTCATAATAGTTCAATATGAGTTACATGAGTTAGGTAACTTTTGGGGTAGTTTTTATCTAATCAGTGACTCAGAATGCCAGCCTTTCTACCAGCAGCTAGTCAACTTTCTGGGCCAGGACTCACATACTTGATCAGTGGAACACAGGAAATTACTCCTTCCTTAAAATTTGCTGAGTTTTTTTCATTTGCTAATCTTGTGACTAAGAAAACAAGATCCTGTCTAGAGACACTATCTACACTTGTCCAACCCTGGTGACCCCCACCTAATTCATCTCTTAAAAGGGTGTATGGAAGCCTCACCAGATTAAGTCAGAGAAACTAATCTAGATTGGAAATCCAGTGTGGAACTCACTTCATTTGCTCTTCATCCAAAATTAATTAGTCCAAAAATAAGGTTGAAATGCAAGTGAAGAATAAGGTGTGTCTTATAGCTGGACCACTTACCACCCTGCAGACTACACCAGCCCACCCCTCGGCCCAGCCTACCTACTGCTGTGCTGTGTGCTTACCATAGGTGACCTGCCAGCACCCAGACCAAGCCACTGACCCACCTTTTGAGGACCCCCCCCCACTTGCTGGACCTAGTACTGCTGTTGATTTTCAGCTCCCACCCCTTTTCCCAGAATCTTGGACTGCTGCGGAGACCATGCTGGCTCAACAGGAGACTCAGGAAACCCTCATCCAAACAGAAGACCTCAGCAGGCTCCTGTCAGTGTGGTGAGTTTGCCCCTAAAATAGAGTGGAAATGCAGTGGGTAATAGCAGTAGTGAAGCTCCATCCAACTATAAGACATTGGTGAACATGGCAAGAGGGTAAGTGATCCCCTCCTCCACACAGAGAATGTAAGACAGGTTGAGGAGTATGCCAATAAGGCCTCCCCCAACTTGGAGAGAAGTAGAAGGGCTTATGAAACACCCAGTGAGTGACACAATAGGGCATCAGCCAACACAAACACTATACACAGGGAAATCTGGTGACCTGCAATAACCTGAAGACATGGCAACAGCAGGAACTAACAGTTGACCTATGTCAATACTCCTAGGCTAGTTAGCCAAGAAGAATATAAGACCCACCCAACAGGCCCTGGCAGGAGGAATCCAGGTGACTGGCTCTCCTCTTCATTGTGGTCCCTAGCAATTAGACAAATATCAACCAGACAGTAGGGCCCTAAGATTCACACTACCAACAGTTGAGACTATTGGGATTGAAGGACCAAATATTTGCCCAAAAGGTGAAAATGACAAAACAAAAGGCAAAATGCAATCTCAAACATCTAGTCCATCAGGAGCAAGTACAGGCAACATTGAAATAGAGAATTTTAAAAGTCATGCTCCAGAAATCTCCCAAAAAAGTAGCAAATGAAATAAAGAAGCAAATTCATAAGGCTATAGAGGTAATCAAATTAGAAATAGTTGCCTACATAAAGACAGAACTAACAACCTTATTAAAGGAGTTACTCAGCATAGCCAGAGATGAAATAGATATAAAAAATTCAGGAACATGTGAAAATGATTGAAACCTTGAATGAACAATATAGAAAACAAGCAGAATCTATGAAACAAATTCAAAGAGATATCCAAGAACCAAAAAATTCTATTGAAAGCTGGAAAAACCATTTAAATGAAGCTGAGGATAGAATTTAGGACCTTGAGGACAGGATCACAGTGATCATGAAAAGCTAGAACTTTTAAAAACAACAAAGCAGCATGAAATGATAATACAACAGCTTCAGGATGATGCAAAGAGAAATAATATAAGAATAATAGGCATCAATGAAGATGGAAGAATCAGTGCAAATGACATAGGTAAGCTATTCAAAGAAGTAATAGCAGAAAATTTCCCAAACATGGGGGAAAAATCTGATATACAGAAAAGTGAAGCATATAAAATGCCAAACAGTCACAACTAACATAAATCTACACTCAGACATATAAAAATTAGAATCTGAGACATACAATACAAAAACAGAATAAAAACTCTCTAAAAACTGTTAGAGAAAAGACACAACTCACCTATCAAGGAAACTCACAACTCACCTATCAGAATCACAGCAGACTTTTCAGCACAAACCCTCAAGTAAAGATGAGCTTGGAGTGCAGCATTCCACACCCTAAAAGAAAACAACTTTCAACCCAGACTGATGTACCCAGAAAAACTTTCTTTCAAATTTAATGGAGAAACAAGATACTTCTATAACAAAGAACAACTGAAGAAATTCAAGTCCACCAAGCCAACCCTAGAAAGAGTATTGAAAGGCATCCTAGATAGAGTTAAAAATGATCACAATCTCCAGAGCAACAACAGAAAGACACCATTTATAATTGAAATTATCCCATGCATAATATCTGATCATAGTGCACTGGAATTGGAAATTAATAGCAAAAGAAATTGCAAAACCTGCATAAATACAAGGAAATTAAATAACAACCTTCTGAATAACCAGTGGGCTACAGGTGAAATTACAGAAGAAATAAAGCAATACATGAAATTCAATGAAAATGCAGATTGCAGATACAACATACTGTAACCTGTGGGATGCAATGAAAGTGGTCCTAAGACAGAAATATATAGCAATAAATTGTCACATCAAGGAGACAGAATGAGCACAAATAAACAACCTGATACTACATCTCAAGCTTCTAGAAAAGGAAGAGCAAGTAAAACCCAAAGTTCATAGAAAAGAGGAAACTGTAAAGACCAGAGCAGAAATTAATGCAACTGAAACAAAACAAAACAAAACAAAACAAAACAAAACAAAGAATTAACAAATCAAAGGGTTAGTTTTTTGAGAGAATAAACAAAATTGATAAACCTCTAGCCAACCTTATCAAGAAAAACTCAAATCTATTCAATAAGGACTGAAAAGAGTGAAATTGCTACAGATCCTATGGAAATTCAAAAGATCATGAACACCTATTTTGATAATCTCTATTCACATAGGGTGGAAAACACAGAGGAAATGGACAGGTTTCTAGAAACATATGAACTACCAAAGCTCAATCAAGAAGGTCTAACAATTTTGAATAAACCAATATCAGCTACTGAAATTGAAAATATGCTTAAAAACTTACCAACAAAGAAAAGCCCAGGGCCTGATGGATTCACAGCTGAATTCTACAAGAAATTTAGAGACTTGATGTCAATACTCTTTAAACTCTTCAATGAAATTGAAAGGGAAGCAATCCTCCCTAACTCATTCCTGGAGACAAGTATCAATCTGATACCCAAACCAGAGAAAGACCCAACCAAAATGGAGACCAATAGGCCATTCACACTAATGAATATTGATACAAAGATTCTCAATAATAAAATACTGGCAAATAGAATGCAACAAATCATCAAGAAGATTATACACCAAGACCAAGTTGGATTTATTCCAGGAATGCAGGGATGGTTTAACATTCACAAATCAATAAACATAATATACCACATTGACAGAAACAAAAACAAAAATCACATGACCATCTCAGTAGATGCAGAAAAAGCTTTTGATAAAGTCCAACACTTGTTCATGATAAAAACCCTACAGAAACTTGAAATGGGTGGTATCTACCTCAATTTCATAAATGCCACCTATGACAAACCAACAGCCAACATTATACTAAATGGACAAAAACTGAAAGCCTTCACTCTAAAATCAGGAACAAAATAAGGATGTCTACTATTACCACTCTTATTCAATATAGTTCTGGAAATATTAGCCAGAGCAATCAGACAAGAAGAGAAATAAAAGGAATAAAGATAGGAAAGGAAGAAGTAAAATTATCATTATTTGCAGATGACATGATACTTTATATAGGAAACCCAAAAAACTCCATTAAAAGACAACTAGAAGTAATAAATTCATTGGTATAGCTGGATACAAAGTCAACACTCAAAAATCAATAGCATTCCTGTACACTAAGGAAAAACTCACTGAGAGAGAAATTATGGAAATATCGCTTTTCACAATAGCATCTAAAAAAATGCAATACCTAGGAATCAACCTAACCAAGAAGGTAAAAGATCTACATGCTGAAAATTATACTACTCTAAAAAAAAAAAAGAATATTAGAAAATGGAAGGATATGCCTTGCTCTTGGTTAGGAAGAACCAACGTTGTGAAAATGGCCATACTCCCTGTTGTAGTCAGCAGTTATGAGGAGAACAATTAGAATCATGGCATGGAGTTTATAACATTATTTTATGATGGTCAACCAGAGTAAACACAAGAAAATGCAGGAAATCTATCCACAACACTAAAGATAGAATATTTAGCCAAAGACCTGAATCCCACAGCAGTGTCCCACATAAATCCCAATGCAGACCCACAACTCATAACAATGCCTCCCACGGGTCCAACTGGAGGTCTAGAGCCCACAAGAAAGACTCACACTAGTCTCTTTTATGGATCCATGCTGTGAAGGCCCAAAGGTCAGTGGTGGAAGCTAGAAAGTCTGTGCCAGCAGGGTGAAGGAGTGGTGCTAGTAGGCTGAGGGTTCTATGCTGGAGTCGAGAAGTCACACTCATCATAAAGACCAGGGCTGTCCTGAAAAGCATCATAGCCAAACTCAGTGACACGGAGACCCTGAGCTCCTCTGAAGATAAGCACAGCCAAGTACATGCCAGGAAGCCAGCATGACAAGTTCATCCTTGAGACCAAGTGGGACATGTCTTTCCCTCTGGAGCCAGGAAGCAATGCTCAGTGTAAGGACCAGAGCTTCTCCAGGAGAGCTAACAGCTCAAACAGCAACATGTAGGAGAACCCACAGTGCCTCAATGCCTCAATGCTGCAATGCCTCTCTTCTCTTTCTCCACATCTCTATTTATGCTGGCAACTTTCCTCAAGTGAAACATCTATGCTCAGTAACATGGTGATTTAATTCTGCTGGCATTAAGTTGACCACCAGTTTTTAATCTATAACACTCCCAAAACTGTT
This sequence comes from Hydrochoerus hydrochaeris, assembly GCA_004027455.1. Taxonomy (NCBI): domain Eukaryota; kingdom Metazoa; phylum Chordata; class Mammalia; order Rodentia; family Hydrochaeridae; genus Hydrochoerus; species Hydrochoerus hydrochaeris. Next base: position 10,764 of record PVLA01017085.1, read on the forward strand.
ACACAGATTTAATGCAATCCCAATCAAAATACCTTACCTTACAGATCTACAGAAAATACCCCTAAATGCCTTACAGATCTAGAGAAAATACCCCTAAAATTCATTTGGAAACAGAACAAACTTAGGATAGCAAAGGCAATTCTGGGCAATAAAGGCAAAGCAGGAGGCATCTCAATTCCTGACTTGAAACTATACTACAAAGTCACAGTCATAAAATCAGCATGGTAATGCAAAGAAATACACCTGAGGATCAATGGAACAGATTAGAAGAGGCAAACACAACTACAAAGACCCTCAGCCAACAAAGGGGTTAAACATGTTCACTGGAAAAAAGGATAGCCTCTTTAACAAATGCTGTTGGAAAAATTGGCTTTCCACATGCCAAAGACTGAAACTAGACCCATGCCTATCACCATGCACTAAACTAAAGTCAAAATGGATCAAAAATCTAAATATTAAAACAGAAACACTAAACCTATTGGAAGACAAGATAGGTAGAAAACTGGGAGACATAGGGGTAGGCAGAGAATTCATGAACAAAACACAAACTGCACAGGAAATACTTCAAAGAATCAACAACTGGGGTCACTTCTTATTGAAATGGTTTTGCACTTCAAAAGAAATCACCAACAAAGTGAAAAGAAAACCCACAGAATAGGAAAGAATTTTTGCTAACAATCCCTCAGACAAAGGAATTATAACCAGAGTATATAAAGAATTGAAAAACAACAAGCCCCCCAAATTCAAAGACTCTTTTCAAAAGTGGGCATTTGAGATGAACACATATTTCACAGAAAAAGATATACAAAAGGCAAATAAATATGTAAAGAAATGCTCACCATCACTGGTCATTTGAGAAATACAAATTAAAGTAGCACTGAGATTTCATCTTACTCTGGAAAGAACAACTGATAAAAAATATTTACAAGGCTGTGGGGAAAAAGGAACACTTCTCCACTGTTGGTGGGAGTGTAGACTAGTGCAGCCACTATGGAAATCAATATGGAGATTCCTCAATAAACTAGGATTAGAAGTTCCATTCAACCCAGCTATTCCCCTCCTGGGTATTTTCCCAGAAAAACTGAAAAGGTCATGTCACAGTGATATGTGTGCACCCATGTTTATAGCAGCACAATTTGTAATAGCTAAATTTTGGAAACAACCAAAATGCCCATTAACCACAGAGTGGATGAAAAAAATGTGGTATTTTTATACAATGGAATATTACTCAGCTATAAAAAAGGATGATATTGAGGCTTTTATAGGTAAATGGATGCAACTTGAGACTATCCTCATAAGTGAAATAAATGTCTCACATTTTAAAATATCATATTATCTCTCTAGTGTAAAAAATAATGAAACTGATAGAGTAATAATATCCAAAATATGTAATAGATATTGTAAAAATTAAAGGGAAGGAAAGTACTGTAAAGGATATACTATATGGATGTTTAAGTGTGCAAGATAGATGACCATATTACTAAGTTTCCACTAGATCATTGAACAGAATGTTTTGCACCAGTGTTTGTCTACTTTTTATGCTGTGATTTTGTAAGTTGTACAACTGTTTCTGGGGACAATATATGTAACTTATCAACTTATAATTTCTTAGTGTTAATGTTTTTCTTTGAAATTCTGTATTACTTCTACCTTCTTTTCTGTTTTGTCTTGTTTTTATTTCTTGTTTCTTTAAATAAATAAAAAAGACGTGTCTCATGGAAATTCATTGTAAGAGACTGATCTCCAAAGAGAGAACTTAGTGTCAATATCTTCAACATCACATCACATAGGGGATAACTTTTCTAATAGTGAGCTGTACCAACAAGGTCTAATATCTGCATACTCCACATTCAAGTTTTTATTTTGACAGTGAACATGTGATCTCCCAATTTAACTTCACCTGTACTTAAAACTCAGTGCTTTCCACATTTATTTATTTTGGGGTTTACCAAGAGCATGCCACTCCTAGATGTCAGTAACCAAGAGAATGCTCTCCAGATGGTCCATTCACAGTACAAATGGTTCTATCACTACAACTTTAAATCCATAGTCATTGATATTTAAAGATGGGAAGGCATTTGGAGATTCTGAACAGAGTATGTGGGAAGCCTTGAAATGAAAATCAAAATTTTGTATTACTACGAGTTTCCATAGTGTTTTGGAGAAAAACCATGCTTCTGGGTAAAGATAGTTGTGCTTTTCATAAAAAGCACCTGTCTTCTTTTGGGTATAAGTAATAACTGAATATGTAGGACATCAGGTCACATTTACTTAGAAATATGTAAATATTTGAAGTAACCAAAACATAAAGCAGTGTATTTGAAATTAGACCTAAAAATGCAGCCCCTGAACACTCAAGTAAGTGGCATAAACAGGTGGTCGATCCTGTCTATTCTTGTCATCTGACAAGTGTGCCATGACCTACATTCATGGACTCTTAGAGATCTGTATAACCATGTGACTGAGAGGATGGGGCCCTGAAAAATGAGGAAAAATATCCCTTCTATATGGAAGAATTTGAAGCAAGTCTGAAGCCAGGATAAGTATCAATTTAAAGGCCATTCCAATGATTTGATTGGATATATAAGATAATATGTAAAGAATTGATGATACAGATGATCAGAGAAAAATTGGCATAAATCCTGTGCCCTACATTGTTGCTAAAGGCATATTTTCCACTGGAAAAGAGGTCATCTGTTTCCAATGGACAAAAATACTCACATATCCTAGATGTCAGATAACCACACTTCCTAAGAATAGCAGTGGTCCTGATGGCAATGTTAAAGATCATCTATTGATTCAACAAGTTAGACCCCATCTACCCAAGACTACTCAGGTAATATCATTACTGACTGTCCATCTGTCCAGTAGCAGTACCAAACCTACACGTGCAGTTGAATTATGTACTCAGAATGTTGTCTCTAAATGCCACCTGCTGCTGCAAAGGAACCAGCTATTCTCTGAAAAATCATTTCTAAAATATGATAGGGAATATAAAAGTTTATTACTACATGACTGATGCCTGCCCTCAGCAGTGTATGATGCTAAGAAGTGAAGTGAAATCACTACAGAAGTATTACCACTGATAATTAGGGTTGTATGCTTTTAAAAACTAAGTAACCAGTTTAAATAGGCTTTGATACACTAAATAATGACCTCTAAAGATGTCCATGTCCTAATCCCCAGCCTGTGATTATAATCCCCTAATCCCCAGCTGTCTGACATAAAAAAAGACTTGGAATACTCAAATAAAGGATTTTAAAATGGCAGAATTTTCTTGCAGTGGGTAATCCCACTGTAACCACAAAGGTTCTTAGGATGAGAGACAGAGGAAAGAGATGTGATGATGAATGTACAAAGACCATCAGAGAGAAGCTTGCCCTGCTGTCAGCCTTGAAAATGAGAGAAGGGGCCATGAACCATTGTATGGAAGCACCTGAATAAAGAAAAAAAAGCAAGAAGCTAGTTTGTCCTCTAAAGCCCAAAGAAAGAAATTCAACCCTGTAGACACTTTGATTTGAGCCAAATTGATTTTGACACTCAGAACTGTAAGGCAACGTTTTTGTATTAAGTCATAAAACATGTGAATGTAGAAATCAAGGTCCCATTCATTAAACAGGAAACAGGATAATATGAATATCAACAATGATAATAAGAGCAATGAATTATGAGAATTATTTCAACAAAATGTAATTTTATCTGCATTATAATTTTTCTTTAAGAAACATCAGTGATATTTTTAATATAAGAAATTGCTGAACAAATTTTGATTTTCAAATACATTTCAGTAACTGCTAGCTTTGAAAAGGTCTATTTAATAGTTGCATTGCCTAGAATTGCATCATCGTTGGCACCGAACCAAAAATGCTTTTCTGTCCTTTATGGGGAATGTCTTCATGAGCAGCTAAGAATGAAGAATGGTTTTAAATCCTGAGTTATTTATTTTATGTAGAATTTAATTTGCTGAGAAACTACAGCCTTAAAAAAGACCTATAAAGAGATAAAAATAAAATTTAACAGATGGACTATGAGACTATAAAAGTTTATTACTACATAACTGACGCCTGCCCTCAGCATTTCAGCTTCCTGAGAAATCAATATTTGGATAACGCTTCATGAAAAGATCCCCAAACAAGTTGCGGAGTTGCTGGAGGGCAAAGAGATCTCAGGATGTTTGGTGGGAAAGTCACACACACTATGAACAGAGGATAAGTCATTAAAATAAAGGTACAGTACCTTCACATGTTTTCTCTCCCATACCGTTATATGTACGGTATGTTTACAATGATAAAATGCTCATTGTGGCACACAACCTTCAGAGCATTTAGACAAAATTGTAGTATTTTAAAAGATAAGTGAGATCCAAATAAGAATTTTCATTCTTTCCTCTTAAATTTCTCTGTCCCTCTCTGTCTGCCTCTCTTTCCCTCTCTCTGTCTCTCCCTGTCTCTGCCTTTCTCTCTTTCTCTCTGTCTCCATCTCTCTCACTCTCTCTCTGTCTCTGTCTCTCTCTGTCTTTCTCTCTGTCTCTGTCTCTCTCTCTCTATGTGCCCTTAGCTCTTTTCATATTTTTTTTATTTTGAAAAATGGTCTAAAAAGAAAATAAAAAGAAAAGGGGTCTCAATAAGTTTCTAAATTGCCCAGTTCAGTCTTGAATTCCCAATCTTCCTGCTCCGGGATTTGGGATTATAGAGTTATAGACACTGACAATGCAACCACCTTGAAAATCTCTTTTAAACCACAAGGCCTGCCTTGACTTTGACTTCCCCTTCATTGATACCATGGTTCAGATTTCTCTAATGTCTCAAATCCTGGAGCAGTTAGTTTGCTTCATGTCTTGCTCTCATCTCTTCTTCCACTGTCTCACTTAGCAGAGTGAAAACTCAAAACTGAAAAATGTTCCAGCTCTACTCTTACTAAAGACTCTTTCCTGGCTCTGTATTGCTATCATAATAAAGTTCAAAACATTGGACATCAATGCCCTTCAGGAAGTGTTCACCTCTACCCACTGCTGTATCCCCACTGCTTCTCTCTTCTCCACCTCAAAATCAAACTCCACACATCTTTGGATTTGCATGCCTGCTCTCTGAACGCTTTCCCTCGCAAATCCAGATAAGACAAGGGTGTCCACCATCACCATTCCTGTTCAACAAAGCTTTTAAAACATTAGCTGGAGCAATAAGACAAAAGAAAGAAATAAAATGGATATGGATAGGGAAGCAAGAAATTAAATTATCATTATTTGCTAATGAGGTGATCCTCTATATGGAAGACCCCAAAAACTCCATCAGAAGACTTCTTAGAATTAATATACTCTCAACAAGTTTATACAGGTTTGTTTGGCTTCTTGTCATCTAGATGCTGGTTCTCAGAGTTCTAGTCCTGACCTAAGTGTACTTTCATAGGAAGACTTCTGTCATCACCCCAGTGGACTTTTACTTCAGCACATGATCATGTAATAAATTGCTCCATTATTTGGCATTCCTTTGATTCATGCATGTTCTTGCCAAAAGAAACCATTCTTTGACACTGGTACATAAGAGTTCATATGGCTTGAATGAACACCAGTAAATATTTAATTAGATAGCCTTAACATTTGAGATGCCTGCCTATCTTACAAGATTTCAAACTTCATTACTCTTGGAAAAATCCAAACATCAATGTGCTTTGGATTATATGAGTGTGTAACTCTTTGAACCCTCGGATTCTGTGACAGTATGTTAATAAACATGAGAACTGCACATCTATTGACTTACCGAAGTGAGTTGGAGAGAAACTACTAGATATTTTCCTTTGACTGTAAATTTTTACCCATGTTCACTTACCTAGTTTCACCTTTTTGTGTTATTTAGGTTTTTTCCTCAGAGAATAGGGTCTACTCTCAAGCCCAGATCACTAACCTTACAGATGTTTGCCAATTCCTATTATATGTGGGAAGATAAAGGTTTAATACATTGGTGATTCCCTATGCTGATTATCCCAAGTCCATGTTAAAATTTAGCGTTGATGATAAGTTTTCCTTCTTACACTAACAATGCCTTTGACATTTTATACATCATGTCATAATTTAGGTGCTTATTTTGTTTCTAAAAAGAAAAAGATTTGTGGATCTTTTAGAGACTGGACAATTTTAAATGATATCTCTTGAATATCACCTCTTATACTTGTTGGATAGGTCAGTTAGTATCCAAAGTTTAACTTTTTCTTAATCAGTAATTCCTTAAATACAAACAACCTTTAGTTGTATTCCAGCCAGAGTACAAAAAACCTTCTTTTGATTATTTGCAGTAGTCACATTTAGTGGTCACAGAAAGACACTACATACACAGTTAGAAGATCCTGCAAAAATCATGTCAGCCTTGACAACACCACTGTGTTCAGAAAACTGACTGATAATTATTGCATATGGTAACATACACCACACATTGGTTTGTCCCTTGCAAAATTAAAATTCGTATTTTTTCCACTAGGAAAATCCTTAAACTTTGTCAAAATGTGTCTGCATAACCACATGTGGCCTGAGGTAAAATCCTCTAAGAGGTTTGTGGTTATAATTGGGAAACAAAAAACATTTTTTTCAGTAATCATCAGGCTAAAGGAATAGAGATGCATAAGTGTAGAGTTCTAGAAAAGCTGTGTTTAATTCCACTAAATCTGCTGCTGTGCATAACATCCCCACAGTCACGCCCCAAAACTACCTTTTGGTCTCCTACGTAACAGCACCAGTGCATGTCACAGTATGTCCTTCCTGGTTTCCAGGCAGTGCAGGTTGGCAGATTATCTCATCTGGGTGGACATTGAGGGAAAGCTCTATTCTCCAGGGGTGCTCATGAGTCACCCAGAGGCCAGTTTTGATGTTAACCTGGAGAATCGTCCTAATAATTTCTGCCAGGCCCCTTTCACCTCTTTATTCCTTAGACTATAAATCATAGGGTTCAGCATGGGGGTCAAAACAGCATAGAAGAGAGAGATCAACTTCTCTTGAAGGACAGAGGGGCTGGAGTGGGGCTGGACGTAGGTGAAGATGGCCATGCCATAGCACAGGGCAACCACGGTGAGGTGAGAGGCACAGGTGTGGAAGGCTTTCCTCCTCCCCTCTCTGGACTGGATCTTTAGGATGGTGGAGATTATCTGGATGTAGGACAAGAGAACCAGGAAGAAGGGGGTCATCAGCAGGACAATGCTAGAAACCATGATTATAATCTCATTGGAGGAGGTGTCCACACAGGCCAACCTGACCACAGCTAGAATTTCACAGGACACGTGATCAACAGTCTTGTTTGTGCACATGGGAAGCTGAAAGGTAATGGCAGTATGTAGGAGAGAGTTCATGGAGCCACTGACCCAAGATGTGATGGCCAATCTAGTACATAGTCCTGAATGCATGATGACTGAGTACCTCAGAGGGTCACACACAGCCACGTAGCGATCATAGGCCATCACTGCCAGGAGAACAAACTCAATCCCACCCAAAGCCAGGGAGAAAAACAGCTGAGCTGCACAGCTCACAAATGCAATTGCTTTATGTTCTGCTAGAAAATGCACCAGCAGCTGAGGGACGATACTGGTGGCATAGGACACATCCACCAGGGAGAGATTGGTGAGAAAGAAGTACATGGGGCTGTGGAGTCTGCTGTCCAGCCTGATCAGAAGAACAATGAGGAGGTTCCCCAGCACTGTCACCAGGTACATGATCAAGAACAGCACAAAGAGTGTGACTTCAATATCCCGGTCACTGGACAGGCCAAGGAGAATAAAT